>JAOTQJ010033790.1:0-15766 GCA_025642045.1 Solanum sejunctum
ACATTCGGTCCCAAACTTTATTAAATCGAACCAATTAAGGACGTTCGGGGTTTAAATTACGTTGCGGGTCCTAACAATGACTTTTTCGAAAGGTCTATATTATCTTAAAAGTATGATCTCTCTAAATTGAATGTTAAATTGCTATTATACTCCCAACATATAAAATTAATTTAGTATATTTTTTATATTGTATATTATATTTTTTATTATATTATATTATATTATATTGAAAGCATATAATTTTTCACATGAAGGATTATGACTTTTTTGAAAGACTGTGACTTTTCTAAGGATATATGACTTTTGCGAATAGTTATGACTTTTTCGAAGGGTTTTAACTCTTTTGAAGGATTGTCACTTTTTTGAAAGTTTGCGACTTTTTCTAAAAGTTGTGATTTTTTCGAATGCTTGTAACTTTTCTAAAGAGTTACTATAATACACCCAACTTAAAAATTAATTTATTATATATTTTATATATTATCTTATATTTATTTGATTATATTATATCATATAGAAAGCAAAAAATTTTTCACATGGAAAGACTATGACTTTTTCGAAAGACTGTGACTTTTTCAAGGAGTTGTGTCTTTTTTGAAAAATTATAACTTTTTTAATAAATTGTGACTTTTTCGAATTGTTGTGACTTTTCCAAAGGGTTGTGACTTTTCTGAATGGCCGTCACTTTTTCGAAGGATCGTGATATTTTCGAATGGTTGTGACTTTTATAAAGAGACTACTATTCCCTCCCCCCTCCCCAACTTAAAGATCAATTCGATTTTTTTATATTGTATATTATATTTATTTAATTATATTATATTATATTAAAAGTAGATAATTTTTCATATTGAAAGGTTGTGACTTTTTCAAAGAGTTGTGACTGTTTGACATGTTATGACTTTTTCGAAGAGTTATGAATTGTGACTTTTTCAAGTAGTTGTGACTTTTTGGAAGAATTATGATTTTTGATGGGTCGTGACTTTTTCGAATGGTTGTGACTTTTTTTCTAATGGTTGTGACAGGCTAAAGTACCATTTAATCAGAAACGACGCCTTTTGAGTTTTTTTAAGTTCTATTGGACTATTTAATTAATTTTTAAAATATTAAATTATTTAAAAGATAAATAAGAATTATGTTAGAGGATCACGTAGACAGGTCTAACATTCTCGTTATATATATGTATGTATGTATTTTTTGTTAAAAAGATATTTTTTTATATTCTGGAATAGTTTAGTTCTATACTTTTCATTGTGATGAATAGCTATGATGCGGTCAAGTTTAACTCCAATACTCTGGGTTCACAACTATTGTGATGACTTAAATAGAAAATATATATAGTCACATAAATATTTAAAAGGAAAAAAGCATAAAGTCACACTTGAAAGTAGATTACACGCTTAAACTATTGTAACAACTTATTACACACTTATTCAAATTAAAAGTGATATTATTACCACCATCAATGCTGACGTGGAAATAGAATTATATAAAGAAAAAATAGGCATGTCTGGTATAATAAAATAAAAAAATTACTTTTTCTCCCATCCTCAACCCCTTTTCCTACTTTATCCTCCTCTTCTTCTTCACATAACTCAATTTTTCTTCTCCTTCACTCGTCTTATACAAACACAGTTCAAACTCAAAAAAGACCGTCAAGTTCTTATTGATTCCTCTTCTTCTTCACATAACTCAATTTTTCTTCTCCTTCACTCGTCTTATACAAACACAGTTCAAACTCAAAAAAGACCGTCAATTTCTTATTGATTTTTCTTTTTAATGGCACCAAAGGCAGAGAAGAAATTCAAGAAGAAAACTCCCACTGAGAAATCAAATCAGGTAAGAAGCTTTTTTAGAACACCAATAACACTGTTGCTGCCAGAAACAAGAAGAAGAAGAAGAAGTCGATTGAGACTTACAAGATTCGTTGATTTTTCTGTTGTTTGGTTTATGATTTGAAGTAGATTTTGGAGATGTGAAGAACGAAAAAATTTGAGTATGGAATAGACCTGATGAGTGCAAAAAATGAAATTGAGGTTTTCTGTTCTATGCACACATTCTTCTTTTTCTGTGGCTTATGAAAATAAAAAAAATAAGATTGGAGGTAAAAATCAATTTCTTCAATCTCGCTGTGTTGCTTAGGATAATTTTTTTTTTGATATTTTCACTAGGGTTTCAAAATTGAGAATTGTTGCTGAATTGGGACTTTAAAGGAAGTTGTTACTAGAAATTTATGCTTGTGATTGTGATGAATTTCAATGGTGGCAATGGTGATGACTTGATTTCGATGATGAATTTAGTTGAATTTATCATGATTGTGATCAATTTTTTTTTATGATAGTAGTGATTGTGAGAAGATTCTGATGGTGAATTTAGTTGTGGGTAGTGAAATATATGGTGATGGAGATGTAAATATGATTATAATGGCAACAATGGCGATGGGTTCATGATGTATGAGGAAGAAGAAGCAACTTAGGTGATGTGAATTTGTTTTTTGAAATCTGACATAATTGTTGATGTGGCAGTGATATAGTGATGATGTGGTGCGAGTGTGAACCACTCTCCATCACGTGACTAATTTTATGTGCGTCAGGTAAGAAATAAATTAACTTTTAAGTAATTCAGGTGTGTAATAGGTCATTCTAGTAGTTTAACCGTGTAATCTACTTTTCAGTGTACTTCAGGTGTGACTTATGCTTTTTCTCATATTTAAAACTTATTTTAAATTATATATTTTAAAAATAAAATAAAACTATAGCGAAAATGAATTCAAAGATAGTACTAAATATAAATATAAAAAATAGCATTCTTAATGTTAGTCGTTAGTACTTATTTGTGTGATCATTTTTTTGGATAATTTCTATGTGATGATTGTCTTGTAGTTTTGCTCGTGTATTCTGCTTTTAAAAAAAATTATATATACAAGCATGAACTGCCTATTAGAAAGTTAATTACCTTAATACTCTTTATATGAATTTTAATATCTTATATGAGGTTGTTTGTGCCCAATCATCAAAAGCCACAAAAATTCATCACACAAACTAATATCCTATTTACATAAAATTTATGATGTTGAACTTTTGTCAAAAATCATAATCATTCATGGCAAAATTTATCTTCTTTCTAACTGTGATATTAACGTTCACATTTAAAATCCAAAAATGTTGAATGAAAGCTCCATTAATGGAGTGTGCAAGCTACATTAACAAGTTAGCCAGTAATAGAAAAAATATGAGAGAAAAAGAGAAAAGAAAAATTGAGATCTAAAGGTACTATTCCATTGAATCAGTCATACTTTTGGCATGAGGTTTAATCCTCTATATACACACATTCTATAACAAACTAAATTGTTGCAGTTTAACCTTTTCTAACTACTTCATACAACTCTAACTAACTAGTCACACCATATAGCTTGTTTGCTGCTTTCTCCAGCCAACACTCTCCCTCAAACTTATCATTGAAATACATTCTTCATTCTAATTCAACTAAGTAGTGCACTGTGTTATGCCTTTCCCAACCTACTGTGAGTAAGTTAGCCAAATGATCCTTAGTGTTTATGTGCTCAATTTTCAGGATTTCTTGACAAATTTTATCTCTAACAAAATGACAATCAATGTCTGTGTGCTTTGTACTTTAATAGAAGATTGGATTGGCTATAATTTGGATAGCAAACTTGCTATCATATATCATATTCATAGGAAGATCCATTCATAAAAAGATCTACATTAACACCTAATTCTTTGTACAATCCTATTAACTAGGTTACCACAGCTGCACATGTAGCTATACTTCTGAATTCTGCTTCAGCAAAATTCCTAGGTACTATTTCTTCCTTCTTTGATTTCTTGGAGATGAGTGCCCCTCCAAAGTTTACTAGGTAGCTTGTGACTAATCTTCTAGTTTTGAAGCATGATCCTTAATCTGAGCCACAGTAAGCAGTGAGTTTTGTAGTGTGTTCTGCTAACATAAACAGACCTAAACCAAGAGCTTCTTTGATATACTTGACTACTCTTAGTGTTGCTTCCATGTATGATTATTTAGGATAGTGCATAGATTGACTTATAGCTTGTACAGAAGGCATGGTCAAGCCTTGTCATGGTGATATACAAGAGTCTCCCAACTAACCTTTAATAGACTATAGGATCTATTAGAACTTCATCACCTTCAGCTTCCTTGTTGTTGACATGTTCATCATACTTGACTGATGCTAGTTTTTTATTTCAGTTCTAGTCGCATATAGGCAATTTAGCTCCCGCTAGTCCATTCTGAGATTAGTTTCAATGCATATTTCCACTATGACATTAGTATTCCCTTGTTAGACCTTAAGAACTCAATTCCCAGGAACAACTTTAGTTCCCCTAGATCCTTCATCATGAACTTCTTTTAAATTTCATGTCTAGCGTCACATAATAGTTGACGATTGCTGCTACTTATCAAGAGATCATCTAAATATACTAACCAACCATATTTGTGAATAGAGAGTAGTCATGGTGGATTTTTGAACCCCATTTGTACCAATGCCTCAGTCAGCTTTAATTTGCCTTAGTGCTTATTTGAGCCCATACAGAGATTTGTGTAGTTTGTAGACGTTATGACTCTCCCATTTTTGCAAACCCATTAGATATCTGATATCGCCAACTTACACTTCATTTTAGAGGATAAAGTGGTCGCTATCAATAAATAGAACCTAACGAAGCTTAGGCTTGAACCACAGAGAATACATTGACTCAGGAGAATTTAATGACTGCAATTTGAGTGGTTAACCAGCTTACTTCACCACAGGAGGGTTTTTTGCAATAATAAATAGAAAATAAAACTAAGCTAATTATTACAAGAGAGAAATAAATATGGATAGAAACTAGGGTTTTGGGTTCCCTATGATTCCCTAACTCAGTATCATCGGATAACCTAATTGTTTTCTAGTATAACATGGTAAGTTATATTCACCAAGCCCTTTAGTCAAAGGTGAGAGATAAATTTCACTATGTAACTTAGTTCATCTCCATAGTGTGCATTACTAACCTTTACTTGTTAGTCCTAGTACTGAAACGACCCCAAAAAGTGCCCAAAATGTGCCTCAAAATGTTCAAAATTTTAAATTCGAAATATCTCAAAATCCATTTGCTATTTTGAATATCCGACTTCATATTCTTGTTCAAAGTATCAAAATTAGGGGAGAAGGGGTATAACCTCAATTTAAGAGTGAAATATTAGCAATTATGAAATTTTTCAAGGTGCGAATTCCAGAGAGGAATCCGCGACTCCCTCGCGCGCGCCACAGTTCAAGAAGTGGTCTGCGTTTTTAACTCAGTCCAAGACTTCTAAGTCTTAGACCTAAGTGTTCTCAAAAATTTTTTTACCTATACTTGGCCAAATTTTACTCTCATATTACTCAAAATATTTCCTAATACTCACTCAAAAACATAGACATATTTTCAATCCCAAATTCAAGTCCCAAACCCTCATCCTAAGCTAAGATTCTTCTTCAAACTTTAAATCTCCATCTCTAATCTTCACCAAGATCATCCGTAAGCTAAGGTATATGGGTTTCTTTCATAGGTTCCTTTACCCATGATACTCAAGCCTCCTTTTACTCAAATTGCATGATTTAAAGTTGATTTACAAATATGTCTTGATTATTATGAAGTTCATTGTTCACTATGTTAAAGCTATGAGTAATTGTGATTGTTTTGCTCTATTTTGAGCTGAAAATCTTTGATCTATTGTAAGATTGGAGAAGGGGTTTTGATGTATATTACTTGAGGGTGTTGCAAGGTGTTGATTAATGGTTTTACAATGGATTTTTTTGTATAATTTCATCTCTATATTTCATGATTTTATACTAGCATTACATACCTCGAAGTATTTGATAAAATGTCCAAATGTGATTTCTTGAGGAATTAGAAGTTCAAAGCATGAGATATGATATAATTGAGTATATGATGATGTAATGGGCTTATGTGTATGATATTTGCTATATAAAGTGTTGCATTAGACCATGTCTGATCCAGGTAACCTAGTTGAGGGGTTTAATATCTCAACCACTAGGGTGATGGGTGCTATCATCACTAACCTTGATGAGGGGTTTGTACCTCACACACTAGGGTGATGGGTACTATCATCACTAACCTTGATAAGGGGTTTGTACCTCACACACTAGGGTGATGGGTACTATCATCACTAACCTTGATAAGGGGTTTGTATCTCACACGCTAGGGTGATGGGTATTATCATCACTAACCTTGATGAGGGGTTTGTACCTCACACACTAGGGTGATGAGTGCTATCATCATTAACCTTGATGAGGGATTTGTACCTCACACACTAGGGTGATGGGTGCTATCATCACTAACCTACCAAAGATTGTACTTTACAAATCTATCTTGGTCTCTTCTACACATATGATATTCTATGTGAGCATAATTTACCTAAGCATATTTTACTTATGTATTAATCATACATGCCATATTGTTATATTATGCCTACTGCCTTGCATTGTATCCTACATACTTAGTATATTCAAATGTACTAACACATACTCTATGCTTACATGATGTCACCATGTAGGAATCGGTGCTCAAGTTGATCATCATCCTTCACATGGCTAGTTCGATACTACTCAAACTAACTGGTGAGTCCTTTATTTCAGAAAACTTAGTCTATGTTGTTCTTATTATGTATTGAGACACTCTTCTTTATTTTTTATTTTGATTATGAGTGAGCCCGACTGCATTGTCTTGGCCCTCGCTCTTATCTATATATTAGAGGTGTTGTTGGACATGTTATGTATCTATGTCAAGAGCCTTGACTCTATTGTTCTTCTTATCTATAATTTGATCTTGACTCTTGTCTCTTGATTATGATGTTGTACAAGCTTTTCCCTTATTCCTGTTACCCCTATTCTTACTTTTTTATATTACTTCTATTGCTTCCGCGTCCTAGGATACATAATGATGTTCTAAAAGGCTTGCTTAGGGTCCTTTTGGGTTCCCCTTGCGCCGTGTCATATGTAAGTCCTAGGCTTGGTTTGTGACAAGTACAACTCCCCCTTGGCCCAGTTTAGTTGATTAGATGAGAACACATCAATCTAATCATGTTAATTAATCTCTTTTCTATTCATTTCTTCCTTGGTCCAGTAGGTAACACTAGGCGGGTTCTAATGTTGATCATTACTAGAAAATATGTAAAAAAAAAATAGTTAATTAATACATGCATACACACCTTCCAAGAATTATGAATTATCCAGTTTTACTTTGCTAGTTCTTCATTGTTCCCATAACCCTAGTTGTGGATTTAGGTACTAATGCTTTGTGTAGATGCAAGAATTATGGAATGACAAAATATAATTGAACACTTACACAATAGAATTAAGAACAAGCAAATACAAATTCAATAAGAATCACAAGCTTAAAGATAAAATTCAAACACAAGTGTTCTCAAAGACTCTTCAAAGTAATATCACAATTTTCTCTCTCTAGTTACTGAGTTCTTTGAATATTAGCAAACTCTTATAAAAAATAACCTAAAAGAACCTATTTATAATAAGTAAAATATAAGTCCTAACTTAATTAGGATAACTGGTCGGCACGCCATATAAAAGGGGCTTACGGACCGTATTGGATTCCATGGCCCGTAATTGGGGTCTCGTACAAAGCTGCTGAAAATTTGGACTTCAACTCTATGACAACCCTCTATGACTCGTAAAGTAGTTTACGACCCATAAAGGGATTTTGTCTAATGAATCTATGGAAAGTCCCAATTTATAATCGTCAGGGCACGGACCATCTTCTATAACTAGTAAAACAGTCTACGACTTGTTTGCATGTTGATAGAATCAACTCACTAGAACTGCTCATGAAATCATTTCACGGCCTATAGAATGTTCTACGACACATAAAAGGTCTCGTATAGCAGCAAAAATCAACAACTTTTGTATTTCTTACCAAAATCAAGGCAAAACCTGTAATCCTGCAAACATAATAGAAAAATACATAAAATCAACTAACATCGCATTGAGAACCAATAAAATTCTAAGTTTTAAGCATCAAAACTGATGTTTTTTGGCAGCACATCAACACCCTCAACTTAAAATTATTGCTTTTTCTCAAGCGACGAACTTACTCTATATAGAAATACAGTAATACACAGACTTCAACCTAATGACATACATCACATAAATCTCAAACTCAGATACCCACACCTTCAAAACAAGATTAAATATCTACCAAATCAATACGAACTAGTGCATGTGACAACAAAACTATGACAATTGAAGCACTATCAACAATGTACAATCACTGAACAAGTCTAATGCTAACAATGCAATACAAGTACCCTCACAGAATGAAGTCTTATATCTAGTACTCAATGACATTTTCATATATAACCTTGGGACTATACAAAATTACTTACTCTCCCAAAAGATATTTGGGTATCATGCCTAATACCATAGGCTTGCCCCTATACTCATGACTAAGACCTTCAACTACTTGGACTAGGATCACTTTAGGACTTTCTAGGCTTGTAGCGTAGGCTCAGGGGGCTTTGGTATGATATTATGGGAATAAAGTGACTTAAGCCCCTTCTTGATACTGTGTTTTTCTACACTTTTTCCTTACCAACTCTGTTATTTTCATCTCATTCTCCCTTTCTCTGATTTCAAGCTTTTCTGGGTGCTTTCTTTTCTTTTTTTCCAGCTTTTTGCCTTGCTCATATACTTTATTTTTCTTTTTAGTTCATAACTAAGGCATCACTTATTTTTCTTGCACTCAATACATGTTTTTTTCTTTTTCTCTATATCACTAACTTTCCTTCTTATCTCTGTGTTTTACCCTTACATCAGTTACCCTCAACTTAGGCTTTTGGTCTTGTTGTGGTACACAATATCTGTCCTCAGAACTAGGCCATTTTTGGTAGTCACCCTCAACTTAGACTTTTTACCTCAATCAAGGTGCACAATGTTCAAGGAAGGACTGGGGCCAACTTTAAGATTTTACAACTAACAGGGCTTGGTTAATCAGGTATTTTCAAAGAATAGGTACATGTTAGGATCAAATATTAGGAACAATATATATATTGCAATTTTGATTGGTTATTCAGGCTAAGTTGACTAATAAGAACAATGAGAGCTTAAGACAGGGAGTACAAACAATGAGAGCTTAAGTCTGCCTAGCCCTGGCAGTATTTCTAGTCTATGGTTGATCCGCCTTTGAGTCCAGAATAACTCCAAGCTCCTCTACTAATCTGCTCAGAGCCAGGACCTGCTCATCATCGGAGGACTCATCTCTTAGCCTCCTACATAATGCTAGGATCTCATCACATTTGACTTTAGGGGTTATAGTACCTGAAACATGCACATTTACGAACCTTGATCAGCCCCACAAATCAAAAATTGAAGTGTAAAAATATTTAGCTGAAGTTGCAGAAAGGTTATACAAAAGCATCTTTACGAACCTTATTTGGTACTACGAGCCATAAAGAGCTTTCGTAAAATAGGAGTTCAAATAATTTTTATCACTGGAAAAGTCTATGAGACCAGATACGACTTGTAAAGTAATGTACGAGTTGTATACTGATTTATAGAGATTTCTGTGAGTGAATCTATTCCAGGAAAGGATTTACAAGACTTATATACGAGTCATAAAGTAATCTATGACTCGTGTCTTGCCTGATGGATACTCAGAAATTTCAAGTTTTCGGAATCTTTTACAATGGGCAACTATGACTTATGGAATGATCCATGGACCATAAAAGACACTCGTCAACAAAAAAACTCAGTTACCTGAGTTTCTAAGCCCATCACAACGGACCCCAAATGACCTTTTCAATAAGTATTCTACCAGCATCGAAGCAAAACACACACACCCGCATGATTTTCATACCACAACCAATACCCCTATCATGTTCTACAATACATATACCCCCATCAAAAGCGATTAAGCATGTTCACCCTAATGTTCCGACCACTCATAATCAATTTCAATAGGATTATGCACCTATGTCATTATCCACCAATTCACACACAAAAATTAATTTATCACACATTGTAGGTAAATCAATAGACACCAAAAACTATTCAAAACATGCAATTGAGGCAACGATTCCCAATTCTAGACTTAGACATATAAATATTAGGCAACCCAAATTCAATAATCATATATTAATATCAAACATAGATTTTGTGTCCCATCTACCATTCCCAACACATTTTCCAATTCAATCATTCAAGACAAGGCAAATTAAAGGTTTTTGAACCAACCAAAAACTTACCATGTTATGTGATTAATTTGTAGAAGATGAAGGAGGTGAAGAGGCACTAGACCCTAGGTTGCCAAAAAGTCTCCAGAAAATAGGTGTATGGTTGTCGTTGATGGTCGGATTCACGTGGGGGAGGGGTTTGCTGGGTAATTTTGTAAATTAGGTTAGGAATAGGTTCAAAATAATTTGACCTCATTATTTATACATTGACCAGATAAACTAAAATATAATGGGCCTGAACTCCATAAAACCCCAATTAGGGGCCGTAGAGTGTTTTACGGCTCGTGAACCATGATTTTGTAGAACATTCAAACCCTAGATTTCAGGACTGTGTTTCACGGGCCAGTCTATGAGTCATAAAGTGATCTATGGCTTGTAGAGCCCTCAACATTCAAAAAATTTTAGGAAACTTATCTGTGGTCTACGAGCCCCATTAATGACCCATAGTTTTATCTACGGATCATAAAGTTGGCTCCTTGACTGGAGAGCATGATTTTTTGCTCATTGGAAATCTCTACGAGATAATGTATGGGTCGTAAAATATTTTATGACACATAGAACCAGTCGTAGAGACTCTTCCATGGTTTACTCAGGCAAAAATGGCCGACTTAACCCTGTACCTATGTATTATTCATAAAACACACTGTTACCCTATATACAACCAGCCCAATGTCCAAAATTATAATCAAAATATAATAAAATAAACTACCTATGAGTCCAACACTAAAAATAAACCTACAAATACACTATTATATTACAAACCTTGGGTTGCCACCCAAGAAGCATCTGATTTATTGTCGTGGCACAACTTGGACAAATTGGTTAATCAAACTTCACCAATTGCCCATACTTCACTTTTCAATCATCTAGATGCTTCATGGACTGACAGATATTAAAGATGACTTCTTCATCTCTTAATCTGAACCTAAGTTGATCGGCTTCCATATTCACTAGTGGTAGCCTAGTGTCTAGGAATGATCTCCCCAAGCTAATTGGAACATTGAAGTCAACTTCTCAATCTAGGATCACAAAGTCTGCGGGGAATATGAACTTTTTAACTTTGACCAGCACATCATATAGTATCCCCACAGGCTTCTTCACCATGTGATCCGCCATCAATAACCACATGCTTGCCTAAGTAGGGGCTCCTAATCTAAGCATGTTGTAGATTACAAGGGGCATCAGATTAAGCTGGCACCTAGATCATATAATGCCTTTGTGAACTCCACATATCCAATGGTACAGGTTATGGTGAACGCACCAGGAACTTCTAAACTAAGGATCTCGTAGCAAAATCACTAAAATACTGCAACTCTTGGGAGAACTACTGGCTTAAGTGTGTTTCTTATTGACCAGGTCTTTCATGAACTTCGCATACCATAGCATCTTCTCCAATGCCTCAAAGAGAGGGATGTTGATAGATAGTTGCCTTAGCATAGAGAGAAAGTGCTTGAATTTGCCTTCCTTCTCCCTCAATCTGATTCTCTGAAGGAAAGGAGGAGGAGACCTAGGAATGGGCTTCAACTTCTCTGGCGCAATAGCAACTTCACTCACCCCATCCTTACCACGATCATCTCCTATCACTGCATCTTTGGCCACATCCATATCCTCTTGAATATCGTCCTCATCAACTAGGATGGGACAGTCATTGGTTCTCTTACCACCCCAAGTAGTAACCTCCATACACTGCCCCTCATTCTTAGGATTTTGAACTGTATCGATAGGCACTGTACCCCTCTAACGCTGGTTAAACTGAGTCGATACTTAACCAAACTATTGTTCAAGTTATTTGATAGCCACAAAGTGAGACTCAATTTTCTGGTTGATGCTGGAAATATCATATTTCATGCCCCTCAGAGTCTTATCCTGTGTCTCAGTTTTCTTTAATAGGCGATCAAACATCTTCTCAATTTTGGAACTACTTGTACTTGTGTCGTAGTTATGCGGTGGTACATAGGGACTATTTTTGAATCCTTCTCTACTACCCCAATCTGTATCTCTCTATAGACCCCTATTCCTCTCATATTATCCTCTATGGTTGTCCCTGCAAGCTCCATCTTTGTCAAAGTTCTGACATTGGTTTCCTTGACATTGGTTTCCTTGACCTTAACGTTATTAGTCCTGATTGGACCCTTGGATGTTGGTCCAAAAACCCCCCGTCTGATCAACAATAAAACATGCATCCTAATCATAATAAGGCTCATCATACATGGGTGCATGTGGAGGTTGATGAACCACTGCATTAACTTACTCTTGGTTCTGCTTTATTATCACCTCCATACCTGTGTGAATATGAGCAACTATATGATTTCTTCATTGATCTTTGCTTGCTCCGAAACAACACTGACAACAGATGAACTTTTAGTAGATGCTCTGTCTCTCAGGCCCCATGCACGATTGATCTTGACCACTTTTTCAACCTGCTCTATGATCCTTGCAAATGATTGATCTTAGAACATACCCCCTATGATAATGTCAGCACAAGGCTTAGTATTTTCGTCAAGGTCATAGTGGAAGATCTCCACCAAGGTATCATCAACTATCTTATGGTCTGGGACACTTCTCAAACATTTGATAAACTACTCCCAAGTAGTGCTGATCAAATCACCATGAAGTTACTCAAAGTTGTTGATCTGGTCCTTCCAATTGAGCTTCTTTGATCTAGGGAAGTATCTTTCCAAAAAGGCCTTCGGCAATTTTGCCCAACTGGTGATCGAACTTTGTTGAAGCTCAGATTACCATAATGTTACATTGCCTGTAAGAGACAATAAGAAGACACAAAGTCCCACAACATCCATAGATAGATTCTACATTCCCATCACACTCTTGCAGATAAATGAAATATTGTGTAGATGGCTATGAGGATCCTTCGATGGTAAGCCCGTAAAAAGCCCATAGTTTTGCAGCATCTGAAGTAACCCACTCGAGACTACAAACTTTATGCCTACCGATAGTAGTGGGAACACAATAGCTCCAGTACCTCCATAGCCATGATTCAGCCTATATTGATTCCACTGGTAAGCATTGGTACTGGAATCTTGAGGTTGTGGAGCAATGTCCTCAAGAATAGGTGGGTTCTCATTATCAACATTCTTGTTGTTGTTCTTGTTCAGAGCTATATTGGTTGTATTGTTGGCATTATCTTAGGCCATTCTTCTCAATGTTCTGTGGATCTTTGGGTCAAATAGAGTTAAGGGTTTTCTTGACTCCAGGTATTGGGCATATACTACACTTACACCCTGAAAAAGAATTAAAACAAAAATAAAAAATAAAATATGGGAAATAAGAATTAACACCCAAATTACTATGAATAACTAAGTCTAGACATATTCCCCGAGAACGATGCCAAAATCTTGATGTCACCTAAGCTACACATCCTTTTAGAGTATAAGCGGTCTCTATCAATAAATAGAACTTAAACGAGGTTACGTTCGAACCCATAGGGAATACGTAGACTCAAGAGAATTTAATTACTGCAATTGGAGTAGTTAACCAGCTTTCTTCCCCAAAGGGAGGGTTTGCAATGATCAATAGAAAATAAAACTAAACTAACTATCACAAGAGAGAAATTAATATGGAGAGAAACAAGGATTTTTTGTTCCCCATGATTCCCTAACTCATTATCACCAGATAACCTAATTATTTTCTAATATGTAGCATGCAGGATAGTAAGCTATTTTCACCAAGCCCTTTGGTCAAATGTGAGAGGTGAATTTCACTATGTAACTTGACCCATCTCCATAGTTTGCATTACTAATCCTTATCTATTAGTCCCAGTACAACCTCTCTTTGTCCTAGTTTGGTTGATTAGACGAGAACACATTAATCGAATCTCGTTAATTGATCTCTTTTTCTATTCATTACTACTATGGTCCAGTAAGTAACACTAAGCGAGTTCTAATGTTGGCCACCACTAGAAAACATGCAAAATAAAGAGAGTTAATTAATATATGCATACATACCTTCCAAGAATGCTGAATTATCTATTTTACATTGCTAGTTCTTCATGCTTTCCACAACCCTAGTTATGAATTTAGCTACTAATGCTTTGTGTAGATGCAAGAATTATGGATTGAGAAAACATAATTGAACACTGACATAATATAATTAAGAACAAGCAAATCCAACTTCAATAAGAATCACAAGCTTAAAGATGAAATTCAAACATAAGTGTTCTTAAAGACTCTGTAAAGTAATCTCACAATTTTCTCTCTCTAATTACTGAGTTCTCTGAATACTAGGCTAAAACTTATGAAAAATAATCTAAAAAGTCTATTTATAAAAAATAAAATACAAATCCTAACTGAAATAGGATAATTGGTCAGCATGCCATACGAAAGAGGTTTACGGATCATATTGCATTCCACAACCCATAATCAGGGTCTAGTACAGAGCAGCTAGAAATTTGAACTTCAACTCCATGACACCCCTCTATGACTCATAAAGTGGTATGTGACCCATAAAGGAGTTTCGTCTAGTGAATATTCAGAAAGTCTCAATCTCTAAGCCTTAGGGTAAGGACTATCTTTTACGACTCGTAAAACATTCTACTACTCATTTACATATTCATAGAATTTATTTTAGAAAATAAGTCCCTCACTGGGATTTTTCACAAAACCATTTCACGACCCATACAATGTTCTATGGCCCATAAATGATCTCATATAGTAGCAAAAATCAGTAACTTATATACTTCTTCCCAAAATCAAGCCCAAACTTGTAATCCTACAAACATAACATAAAAACATATAAAACCAATTAACATAACATTGAGAAACACAAAGTTTCAAGTTTTAAGCATCAAAAGTATTATATTTTGGCAGCACATCAGTATATCCATATATACTTCCTCTAGCAGATCACCATTGAGGAATGCATTGTGGACATCCCTCTGATAGACAAACCAATTCTTAGAGGTAGCAAGTGCTACAATAGACCTGACTGTTACGATCTTTCCCATAGGACTAAAGGTCTCCCCATAGTTCAGACCTTCTTTTTGACTGAAGCCCTTGGCTACAAGCCTGGAGTTAAATCTTTCCACATGTGCTAAGGCCAAATACTTAATTTTATAGATCTATCTGCAGTCAATAAGTTCCTTACTGGGTGGTAAGTCTACTATGGTCCAAGTATTATTGTTCTCTAAAGCTTCATTTCCAGTTGCATGGACTTAACACAGGCAAGGTTAGTAGCCTCTTTATAGGATATAGGTTATGATAAAGCTAAATAAACTTGTAATGCTTTTTATAGGAGGAAGATAGGTAAGAGTATGTGATCGGGTTGGCTAGGGGTGTTAGGACCCGCAACGTAATTTAAACCCCGAACGTCCTTAATTGGTTAGATTTAATAAAGTTTGGGACCAAATGTAATATTTTACTTAAGTTAGGTCCTTAAGAATAAAAAGGGAGGTGGGGTCAAGGTGAGTGTCCTGTTTTGATTGGCAGAAGTGTGTGAGTGTATATCTATATATGTGTGTGTATATCTTGTTCAAGACAATACAATCTACACTTAGAAAAAA
>JAOTQJ010033800.1:0-10787 GCA_025642045.1 Solanum sejunctum
ACATAATAAAAATTAAATGGAAAAGACTTCCTTACTATGATTAAATTTTTAGATATAAAATTCTTTTCAACTGAAATAGACAATGATGTAGAAAGAAAATAGTCAAAACAAAAATTTTTATATAATAATTAAAAAATAAAAAAAGTCAAAAGAAAATCCCGAAAAAAGTCCCCAAAAAGGTTTTAAAATTTTCCAAAAAAATAGAGTTTATCCAAAAATAAAAAATAGTCAAAAAAATTCAAATGTTTTGTTTTAAAGAATAAATAAAAAGTTAAAAAGGGTCAAAAAATGTCCAAAAAATACGAAAAAAGGTCAAAAAATTCTACTATCAATTTATCTAATATTTAGAATTGAAATAAACCAATACATGAAATATAACATTCTACAAATTCAATAATAATTTCAATTGGATAATAACACTAAAAATACATATTATCTATATAGGGAGTAAATCTATGTTCACGTCAAAGCAACACACATATACACTGATGGATTTAGAGATAACAATATGTCATGACCCAAAACAAGACCATGACTAAAAGACCACTTGATTCCAAACCCCACAATAAAAGTGTACTATAAGGATACAAAACCAATAGATAAATAGTCTCCACATGAAAATCATATCCAGAAGCTGGTGTCACAAGTATAAAGAGCATCTAATAACGAAACTAGTGAAATAAGTGTCCCCCCATTTTCAAATAAAACTAAAAACCAAATAACTAAGATAGAATTCAATGGAGACTCGAAGCCTTGAGTCTCACCACTAGATCTGGTATGAGTCAAGTGCACGAGCAAATCAACTACCATGAGGATAATCCTGATGAGAATCTGTGGGAAAAAATGTAGGGATGAATACACATAATATGTTCCCAATAGGTTTAATCGACTGGGAATCAGAAATTGAATAAACTATAAAATAACCTAGGAACACTTCCACCTGCAACAAGAAAACTAATCCGGCATCGGTGCTGCCAATTCATATAGAACGACGCGAATAAAGTAAATATATAATCTCACATAAGCCAATCCAAAACAACTGCAAGTAGTATAATAAGATAGTATGCAATGTCATGCAATCCAAGGTGGTATCAAGACCGTCACACAGCCTGTCGTATACACTCCCGTTGAGCTAAGGCTCCATAGACTAAAGGGACCCATATATACGTCAATCACAACATATCAACTACCTTTCCACCTAAGTACCCATGGTCAAGGACTTATGATAATAATCTCAATGTATCAACTACCTTGCCACCCAAGTGCCCGTGGTCAAGGACTCATGATACGAACCACCATTTCCAAATTCTCAAAATGTCATGACATGTAGTATGAGGATGTATGAAATTAAAACACAATTATGGAAGCAATATTCCTCTCAATAAGCATAATAATTATCAAAGTTCTCAATTTAGGATGCACATGCTCTCGAAGCAACACATAGACGATAAAAGGCCTCACACTAGCATCACAATAAGAATTACCAACCCAACACATGATACAATCCCATCCCATAGATTACAACATAAGGATATTCAATAACTCAATGCCAATCTCAAAGAAGGATAGCCAAACCTACGTCAGTGTCGGAACCAAACTCGAACACTTCTACCGAATGAACAAATCTTGATCTCAATTCTCGAAATGACAACTCTCTATCAAGAATGAAACATTCACGTCACAAGGAGTCCAATGACACCCATATTGCTATATGTCTATCTCACATCGAAAACTCGTTCAATTTTATAGTCAATCCCTAAAATTTCAAGCCTGGGTTAAGTCTCAATTCTCTACATAACCAACTTAAGGGTATTTGTCAAATATGACACATCTAATATCTAATTAACTATTATTATCATTAATTATCAAGAGCTTTAAGAGAATATACAACTCTATGTACAAACGGAATGAAAAGAACAAAGTATCGCCGCTGCACCTATATGGAAAAATTATGCTAATTCTAATTACACATAATTTATCAATTTGCTTTCTCCTTGGTTGCTAACTTTTCTCCAGCAATCATTATAACCCACTTTCTCATCATCAACCCCAATAACATGATGTCACTGCCACATTCCCATCCCAATATTCCATTCCCATATTTTAGAATCAAATAGTATGTTTTTCACCTTATATACCTATATACAAGAATTCAGAGGTTAATATTAATTAGGGAATAAGATTACATCTCTTACCCAGAACATGAAGCCTCAATTTATTTTAATTTTTTCGACGCGGCTTGAAGCTTCTTCGCAAAGCCTTCTCCTTTCTTTTTATTTTCTAATTTAATTATGTAACTCTCTACTTATCATTATATATATATATATATATATATATATATATAAATCCTTTTTGGTTTGCTTTAGCTTTTCCAGCATTCGCCGCCCCTTCAATAGCCTTTTACATGATTCCTACACCTGCACTTTCATACCTCAACTAGATTCCAGTAGGCCTTTCTCCTACGAAAATAGCCCAATTGCACCGGGAGACTGAAGAGAATACCGCCCAGTGTGGAAAGCTCTTGCAAAAAATCTGTGGGCAGGCAAAAGAACTTATTATCCATCAGGCAGGAGCGCAAAACAAGCTCACACTCGAGAAATTCGTAGATGCCATTAGGTATCTTGCAGACATGGAAGAATTGCCCAAAGAGGAGTGAATCCCCACTCTCATTGAGTTTAGGGCCCTAATCAATAATAAAGACTCTCCCATTTGATTTCATATAGATAAAGAAGTGAAAAGATGGAGCGGTCGTGGTCTATGCTAAATTCTTTTTCTTAGATAGAATGAATGGAAAAGGAGTGCTTGTGTTGTGGTTTTCATAGTTGCAAGATTTTTTTTCCAAGAAAAGGTCCCATTTTTGCATAGCAGGGTTATGAAAATCCACAAGAAGCGACTGGACGTATTAAATGTGCCAATTGCCATTTAGCTAATAAACCTGTGGAAATTGAGGTTCCACAAGCGGTACTTCCTGATACTGTATTTGAAGTAGTTGTTCAAATTCCTTATGATATGCAACTGAAACAAGTTCTTGCTAATGGTAAAAAAGGGGGCTTGAACATGGGGGTTGTTCTTATTTTATCGGAGGAGTTTGAATTAGCTCCTTCCGGCCGTATTTCTCTCGAGATGACAGAAAAGATTGACAATTTATCTTTTCAGAGGTATTGCCCCAATAAAAAAATATTCTTGTGTTAGGCATTATCCCTGGTAAAAAATATAATGAAATAGCCTTCCCTATTCTTTCCCCAGACCTTGCTACTAAGAAAGATGTTCACTTCCTAAAATATCCTATATACGTAGGCGGGAACAAGGGAAGGGGTCAGATTTATCCCGACGGCAAAAAGAGTAACAATACTATTTATAATGCTATAGCAGCAGGTATAGTAAGCAAAACCATATGAAAAGAAAATTGTGGATATGAGATAACCATAATGGATGCGTCATATATATTCAAGTAGCATAGGATATTATGTTAATTACTAATTTAGTCCACCAATTAAGGTAATAGTCTAAACCTACCCATAAGTTAAACAACTGTAGTATTAAATAGTCCAAAATACCCATTTAAAATTCACGAGAAGGATATTTCATGAAAATATGAGAACTAATTTTTTTTATTAATAACCTAATGGGTTATTACATTATCCACCACTAAAAATTATATTCGTCCTCGAACACAAGGTAAAGGAAGGTACCTGAAGCTTCGAAAAGCTGAGAATATTAAGCATGTATATCTGACTCTGTCTCTGAGTATCCTCCTCAACAGGCTGATGTCGCTATTGAACTTTAACTGAAGTGATCTCCTTAGTCCTGAGCCTACGAATCTGTCTATCTAGAATGGCTATTGGCTCCTCCTCATAAGTCAAATTCAGACCTAACTCTACACCATCATAAGAAATAACATATGACTAATCCGGTATGTACTTTCGAAGCATAGAGACATGGAATACTGGATGGACAGTTGACAATCTAGGTGGCAAAGCTAACTCATAAGCTACCTTACCTACTTTCCTCAGAATCTCAAACGGGCCAATAAACTTCGGGCTAAGCTTTCCCTTCTTCCCGAACCTTATCATTCCCTTCATGGGTGGTATTTTCAGCCATGCATGATCGCCTAACATGAACTCCAAGGGTCGAACTTCCTATCGGTATAGCTTTTCTGTCTGCTCTAGGCTGTTAATAGTCGACTCTGGATCAGGCATACCCTCTCCATAGCATCTCTGAGTAAATTAGTGTCTAGTGCATCAATAAAGACTGAGTCAAATTACCCAATAGGTGATCGACACCTATGCCTATACAATGCCTTAAATGGTGCCATCTGAATGCTAGAGTGATAACTGTTATTATAAACAAATACTGTTAAGGGCAAGTGTTAGTCCCACCAGGCACCAAAATCAATCACGCAAGCCCTAAGTATGTCCTCCAATATCTGAATAGTTCGTTCAGACTGACCATCGATCTAAGGATGAAATGCTGAGCTCATGTCTAACTGTGTACCCAAACCACGCTGCAATGCCATCCAAAAATGATATGCGAACACCAAACCTCAATCTGACATAATAGAGACAGGCACCCCATGCAACCTAACAATCTCGTGTATGTAGATCCTAGCTAGGTATTCTGTACTATACCTAGTCCTTACCGGAATGAAGTGAACTCACTTAGTCAACCTATCTACAACCACCCAAACTGAGTCAAACTTACCCAATGCCATGGGTAACCCAGTCATAAAATCCATAGTAATATGCTCCCACTTCTACTCAGGAATGGGCATCCTCTATATCGAACCTCCCTACTATTGATGCTCATACTTAACCTGCTAGCAGTTCAAACATTTAGCCAAAAACTCTACAATGTCTCTCTTCATCCCACACCACCAATAATGTTGCTTCAAGTAATGAAACATTTTTCCCACACCCGGATGAATAGAATATTTAGCACAATGAGCCTCCTCTAAGATCAAGCGAACCCAATCACCTACCTTAGACACACAAATGCGCCCATCAATTCTAAACACTCCCTGAGAATTAAGAAAAGCTGACTTAGCGTCACCCTTCAACACTTTGGCTAATCGCATATAATTTATCATCATGAAACTGGTGAGCACGAATCTTACCCATCAATGTAAGCCTAGTCTCTACAAAGGCCAACATACTATGAGATGGAGAGATATCAACTCTGATCAATTGTCTGGCCAAAGACTGACCTCCAAAGCTAAAGATCTCTCCTCTGCCCTAAGAATTGCCAAACTACCCATACTAGAAGGCTTTTCGCTCAAAGCATCAACAACTACATTGGCCTTGCCAGGGTGATATGGAATATAGATATCATAATCCTTTAGCAATTACAACCACCTACGCTGCCTCATATTCAAATTAGGCTGAGAGAAATATACTTGAGGCTATGATAGTCTGTAAAGATCTCGCAATGTACCCTCTAGAGATAATGCCTCCAAAGCTTCAAAACAAACACCAGTGCAGTTAACTCTAGGTCATGAGTAGGAAAGTTTCGCTCATAGACCTTCAACTATCGTGAAGCATACGCTATAACTCTTCCCTTCTGCATCAATGCTCCACCCAAACCGACACCAGAAGCATCACAATAAACAACAAAAACTACACCTTCCTCGGGCTAGAATAGGTGCCGAAGTCAATAACTCCTTGAGCCTCTAAAACCTTACCTCATATTCATCGGTCCATATAAATTTAACTTCCTTCTGAGTTAATCTGGTCAAAGTAGCTGTGATAAAAGAGAATCCCTCAACAAATCGACAATAATAACCTACCAGCCAAATAAAACTCTGAATCTCAGTCACTGAAGTGGGTCTTACCCAATCACAAACCATTGCAACCTTGGCCGGATCAACCATAATACCATCCTTAGTTACCACGTGACCTAAGAAAGTAACAAAAGTAGAGCCAAAACTCGCATTTGGAGAACTTCTCATACAGTTTCTCCTCATACAATCTTTGGAGCATAGCCATCGGGTGACGAACATGGTCTACCTCACTCTTGGAATATACCAAGATGTCGTCAATGAATATAATCACAAAATGGTCCAGGTAAGGTCTAAAAACTCAATTCATCAACTCCATAAAAGTGGAGGGAGTGTTAGTCAGACCGAATGACATAACTGCAAATGCATAGTATCCATATCGAGTTCTGAAAGCAGTCTTCAGGATGTTTGACTCTCGAACCCTCAACTGGTGATACCCCAACCTCAAAGCAATTTTGGAGAACACTGCAGCACCCTGGAGCTGATCAAATAAATTATCAATACGAGCAAGAGATATTTGTTCTTGATGGTCACTTTGTTTAATTGATAGTCAATGTACATTCTCATAGTACTATCCTTCTTCTTCATGAACAGCACTGGTGCACCCCAAGGCGATACACTAGGCCGAATAAAACCCCTTTTTCAACAAATTCTCCAATTGCTCCTTCAATTCCTTCAACTATGCTGGAACTCTAAATCAATTGCAAAATCAATATCACCATCTGGGGGAACACCCGGTAAATCCATAAGGAACACATCCATGAACTCCCTCACCATTCTCGTGGTCTCTAAAGAAGATAGCTCCTTAGAAACATCACGTATATGAGCCAAATAAGATAAACACCAATGCTCTAGCATACGTCGAGTATAACATATGAAATAACCCCTTAGGATAAGAACTAGGAGCACCTGTCCACACTAACTGACTAAACTCGGATACACTAAGGTCACAGTCTTAGCATAACAATCAAGGATCACATGATAAGGGGACAACCAATCCATACCCAAAATAACATCAAAGTCAAGCATGCTTAGAAGGATCAAATCAGCCTGGGTCTCCCTACCTGAGAATACCTCAATACACCCTCGATATACCCAATCCACCGCTAAGGATACACCCACGGTGTAGAAACAAAAATAGGTACATAAAGAGGCTCTCTCACACCATCAATAACATTAGCAAAATAAGTAGAAACATATGTATAAGTGGACCTAGGGTCAAATAATACTGAAGTTGAATGATGGCAAACTGGAATAATACTTGTAATCACAGCATCAGATGTCTCTGCCTCTGTACGGCCTGGACTGACATAACATACTGATGCTCACCACTACCCTACAATCCACTACAAGCACCACCTCAAGCTCTATCTCTACCACCTCTAGTGCTAGAAGGGCCTCTAGCTGCTGGGGCAGGTGTAGATCGGGCCATTTGTGTCCCTGATGGAAAAGAAACAGTAGCGCATTTGGGACAATCTTTAGCTTGGTGGCTAAACTCATCATACACATAACAACCTTTTGACCTAGAACTCTGCGAAAGGTAACTTGAAGAACCCCTATGCATCCTTGAACTAGAGGAACCATCATAACTAGTCTGGCTAGATCTGGACCTGCCTGTATTCTCTGCGCTAGGAATGGCAGCATGAATTGGTCTCGCCGGATAACCCTGAGCGCAAGAATCTCTATCCTTGGGTGCATCACTACCAAACTGACTATAATAGCGGGATGTCTTACAAACACCATGTCGTGCCTTCCTGATGCCCACTATCATTCTAGCATGATCAACAATGCTCTGAAAGGAACTACCGGATAACACAAGAGAGGTTGTGGCCTCCTGAAGATGACTCGTGAAACCCTTCACAAATAGAAGAATCCGCTCAAATTTTATGGGAATACTAGACATGGCATAGCATGATAACTCATGGAATTATGCCTTATACTTGATCACAGTCATGGAACCCTGCTGCAATCTATCAAACTCATCGCGACGTCTATCATGAAGGCTATAAGGTTTATACCTCTCAAGAAAGATCTCAGTAAACTGTCCCCAATCCATTGCTGGAGCATCAAGTGGCCTCCGTGCCATAAACGACCTCCACTACTCTCTGGCCATGCCTGTGAACTAATACGATACGTAAGCTACTCCGTGGGCCTCCAAAATACCCAAATTAAACAGCCGATCTTGGCACTCTGTCAGGAAGTCATATGACCCATTCCCAGCTGTACCATCAAATTTGGGAGGATCCAACCTCACAAATCTCTCAAAGGTCTTCTGCTCAGCTAAGGACATACCACTACTGGCAAAAACAAGCGGGGCTAAAAACCTCGGAGGTGCAAAAGAAGGCAAAAACATAGACTCAGGGTCTGAAATCCCATACTAGGTCCCTGAGCTGGCTGTGTGGAGCCAACAGGTATAACAGGAACTGAGGTTCCTAGAATATCACTAGTAGTAGGGGTACTCTCAAACGTCGCCAATAGCCGAATCAATAGCTCTTGTAATACTGGTGTACTCTCTGAGGCTGCAGGAGGCTGAACTGGGTCTTCAGCCTGCTCCTCATGCTCATGAACTGGGTCAACAATAGACTCAGGTGAAACCCCTCAGGTCTAACCTCAGGCTGGTGCTACTTCTCTAGCCCGACCTCGACCTCTAGCTCTGCCACAAACTCTGCCTCGCCCTCTAGTGGGATCTCAGATAGTAGGGACTAACTCATCCTTGGTACTTCTAGCTCTAATTCTCGCCATCTGCACAGAAAGAATAGATTAGAAGCGTACAAAGCTTGAGTATGAACAAATCACACAAAAGGAATCAATGAAAAGAGGATCTCTTTTAAGAAGCATCCTATAGCCTCTTAAAGATAGATATGAACGTCTATGTATCGATCCGCAAGACTCTACTAGACACCAGCTCTTTAACTAGTGAAACCGGTGAACCTAGAGTTCTGATACCAAGCTTATCACGACCCAAAATAAGGCCATGACTAAAAGACCACTTGATTCCAAACTCCATAATAAAAGTATACTAGAAGGATGCAAACCCAATAGATAAATAGTCTCTACATGAAAACCATATCCAGAAGCTGGTGTCACAAGTATAAAGA
Organism: Solanum sejunctum; assembly: GCA_025642045.1. NCBI lineage: Eukaryota > Viridiplantae > Streptophyta > Magnoliopsida > Solanales > Solanaceae > Solanum > Solanum sejunctum. The sequence continues at coordinate 8,872 of JAOTQJ010033800.1, forward strand.
ACATCTCACAACGAAATTAGTGAAATAAGTGTCCCTCCATTTTCAAATAAAACTAAAGACCAAATAACTAAGATAGAATCCAATGGAGACTCGAAGCCCTGAGTCTCACCACTAGATTTGGTATGAGCCAAGTGCATGAGCAAATCTACTACCATGAGGATAATCCTGACGAGAATCTGCAGGAAAAAAATTAGGGGTGAATACACATAATATGTACCCAGTAGGTTTAACCGACTGGGAATTAGAATTTGAATAAACTATGAAATAACCTAGGACTACTTCCACCCACAACAGAAAAACCAATGTATCATTGGTGCCGCCAATTTGTATAGAACGACATGAATAAAGTAAATATATAATCTCACATAAACCAATCAAAAACAATCGCAAGTAGTATAATAAGTTGGTATGCAATGTCATGCTATGTAAGGTGGTATCAAGACCGTTGCATAGCCTGTCGTATAACCCGCCGTCGAGCTAAGGCTCCATAGACTAAGGAGACCCATGGGGACCTCACAGCCATATACCTCAATCACAATATATCAACTACCTTTCCACCTAAGTGCCCATGGTCAAGGACTCATGATAATAATCTCAATGTATCAACTACCTTGCCACCCAAGTGCCCATGGTCAAGGATTCATGATATCAACCACCATTTCAAACTTCTCAAAATGTCATGACATGTAGTATGAGGATGCATGAAATAAGACACAATTATGGAAGCAATATTCCTCTCAATAAGCATAATAAATATCAAAGTTCTCAATTAAGGATTCACATGCTCTCGAAGCAACACATAGACGATAAAAGCCCTGACACTAGCATCACAATAAGAATTACCAACCCAACACATGATACAATCCCATCCCGTAGATTACAACATAAAGATATTCAATAACTCAATACAAATCTCAAAGAAGGATAGCCAAACCTACCTCAATGCAGGAATCGCACTCGAACACTTCTATAGAATGTAACAAATCTTGAATTCAATTCTCGAAATGATAATTCTCTATTAAGAACGAAACATATGCATCACAAGGAGTCTAATGACATCCATATTGCTATATGTCTATCTCACACCGAAAACTCGTTCAATTTTATAGTCAATCCCCAAAATTTCAAGCCTAGGGTTAAGTCTCAATTCTCTACATAACCAACTTAAGGGTATTTGTCAAATATGATACATCTAATATCTAATTAACTATTGTTATCATTAATTATCAAGAGATTTAAGAGAATATACAACTATACGTACAAAAGGAATGAAAAGAGCAAAGTATCGCCACTGCACCTATATGGAAAAATTATGCTAATTCTAATTACACATAATTTGTCATTAATTTGTTTTCTCCTTAGTTGCTAACTTTTCTCCAGCAATCATTACAATCCACTTTCTCATCATCAACCCCAATAACATGATGTCACTGCAACATTCCCATCCCAACATTCCATTCCCATATTTTAGAATCAAATAGTATGTTTTTCACCTCATATACCTATATACAAGAATTTAAAGGTTAACATTAATTAGGGAATAGGATTACATCTCTTACCCAGAACGTGAAGCCCCAATTTATTTTGATTTTTTCGATGCCTCATGAAGCTTCTTCGTAAACCCTCCTCCTTTTTTTATTTTCTAATTTAATTATATTGCTCTCTACTTATCATTATATATATATTCAAGTAGTATAGGATATTATGTTAATTACTAATTTAGTCCACCAATTAAGGTAATAGTCTAAACCTACCCATAAGTTAAACTACCGTATTGTCAAATAGTCCAAAATACACATTTAAAATTCACGAGAAGGATATTTCAAGAAAATATGGGGACCAATTTTTTTTTAATAACCTAACAGATCATTACATAATATTTTTTTCTCTTTCATGATATAATATTATCCGTAATT
>JAOTQJ010033811.1:0-15765 GCA_025642045.1 Solanum sejunctum
TATCTATCTATCTATCTATCTATCTATCTATCTATCTATCTATCTATCTATCTATCTATCTATCTATCTATCTATATGATATTATCACTATAATGTTGGAGATGACCAAGGATAGCTCGGGGGTTGTAGGCTCGGGTAACTTTGTTGAGGGATTGGTACCTCGATCGCCTAAATCAGGGGGTTGTAGGCTCGGGAAACCTTGTTGGGGGTTTGTACCCCATCAACCTTGTTGGGGGTTTATGCCCATCAAACTTGTTGGGGGGTTTGTACTCCATTAACCTTATTGGAGGGTTTGTACTCCATCAACCTTATTGGAGGTTTTATACTCCATCAACCTCATGAAGGGGTTTGTACCTCATGCGCCTATCCAAGGAGGTGGTAGGCCTTGGATTAAACTAATAATGGTCACTCCTTACACTTACTTTATGATCTATATAAGCATGATTTACTACTAGCATCTTTCATGCATGCCATATTGCTATATGTACTCATTGCCTATGCTTATGTATTTCAATTATGTTGCTATAACTTATTGCATTGCATCCTATATACTTAGTACATTCAAACATACTAATGCATACTCTATGCCAATGTGATGTTACAATATAGGAACCAGTGCACCGCTTGATCATCCCTCTCCTCCACATGGCTAGTAAGATTGTCCCTCAAGCTTGTTGGCGAGTCCTCCATTTCAGGGACAATGCTTATGATCTCTTGTTATGTAATTAAGACTACCTTTCTTTTTTTTTTTGTATGTATTGAATATGAGAGTGAGAGTAGTTGTTTGTCATGACTCCGCTCTTATCTATGTAGTAGAGGTATTATTGGATATGTTATGTGTCTATGCTATGAGCCTTGGCTCTATTATTTCTTGATATTAAAATATGGAAGTCTTATCCTTAGTCCCAATTCCCTTATTTATGCTTACCTCTTATTGTCATTTTAATTGCTTCCATGACCAAAGATGTGTAATGCTATGCTATGAGGCTTATTTGGGGTTTCTTCTGGTTCCCTATTCACCAGTCATGTCTAGGCCCTAGACTTGGGTGGTGAGAAAGACATTCCCAAATACTCGCTCAAAAATTTCAACAAATATTTCACTCCAAATTTCAAGTCCCAAAACTCATCCAAATCTTAAGGATCTCATTCAAGCTTCAAGTCTTCATTTTCAATCTTCTTCAAGGATTCTCTAAAGTCAAGGTATGTGGGTTTCTTTTATGGGTTCCTTTCACCCATGATGCCCAAGATTTCTTTTATCTAAAATTTGTATGATTAAAAGTTGATTTACTCATGGGTCTTACTTATTATGAATTTCACTGCACACTATGTTGGGATTTCATTAAATTGTGATTGTTTTACCATGTTTTGAGCTATGAATATAAGATCTACTATGAGATTTGATGAAGCGTTTTGATGTATATTGCTTGAGGGTGTTACCAAGTATCAATTGATGGTTTTACACTCAATTTTCTAGCAAGATTCCACTCTTGAATGCATGGTTTTACACTAGCACTACACACCCGCCAAGTGTTTGATAAAGTGTCCTGTTAATGTATTTTGAGAAATTGAAGGTCTAATGCATGTATTATGAGTTGAATAACTTTATGATGATGAAAGGAATATATGTATACAATTTTGTCCTATATATTGTTGGAAAATGACCATGCCTTACTCGGGGGGTTAAGAGCCTGGGTAACCATGTCAAGGGGTTTGTACCTTGATACTAATCAAGGGGTTGTGCCTTGATAACTGGGTTCAAGGGTTAGTACCTAAATCACTAGGGGTTGTATGGTATGACTTTCCACTAACCAATCAAGGGGTTTGAACCTTGGTAATAAAGTTGAGGTGTTAGTTCCTTAATCACCATGGATGGTAGGGAGCAATGATCAACCAACCAACTAATAAGGTTTGTACTTTGGTAACCTATGTGTTCTATAATGATGGTATTTTCTTACACGTGTATTATATTCTATATAAGCATGTTTTACTTAAGCATTGATCATATGTGCCATATTGTTATTATGCTATATATTGATTATTGTTATGCATTTTGATTATGATGCCTATCTCTTGTTGCATTGCATCCTACATACTTAATACATTCAAACATACTAATGCATACTCTATTCTTACATGATCTTACCATATAGGAACCGGAGCCCTAGTTGATCCTCCTCCTCCACGTGGCTAGTACAATCTCTGTCAAGATAGTTGGCGAGTCCTCCATTCTGGGGATGTTTATGTTCTTATGTTATGTATTATGACTCTTTTTCTTTATTGTATATTTTGACTATGAGGGTGAGACCGGTTGCTTGGTTTAGCCCCCGCTAAGTTCTATGGTTAGAGATGTTGTTGGACATGTTATGTATAATTCCATGAGCGTTAACTCTCTTGACTCTTGATGCTTATGATATGAAAGTTGTCCCTTAGCCCCGTTTATCCCTATTTTCATATTCATGTTATATTATTGCTTCCACAACCAAGGATATGTAATGATATATTAAGAGTCTTGCTTGGGGTCCCTTCAAGTTTTCCATGCGCCATGTCACGTCTAGGCCCTAGGCTTAGGTCATGACATTTAGGCTTAGGGCAAAATGGTCAAAATTAGGGCTAAAATTCAAAAGTCTCAAATTTGGAAATTGATTTTAGAATTATATTTTACTAGAAAAATAGAGTTCATAGGCAAAAATTCCATTAAAATCAAGCTTAAATTGAATGAGAAATCAATGGTTAAAGTTTGAAAAACATAATCCAAAACCCTCCAATTTTGGATGATTGATTTCATGAAATCAAGGATAAAACTCATGAAAATTATTAGTTTAGTGTTATAAACACTTACCAAACACAAATCTTCGAAAACATTTCTTAAAAAGCGCTTCAAATAGGTTAGAAGTTTGAAAGTGGATTAAAATGGTGTCTCTTGGGTTTTTATAACTGATTAGTGAAGCGCTCTCCATGGACGCAGGACCAGGTTCGCAAATGCAGAGCCTATCCCATCCTAACCCTCCTTGAACATGGGGATCAGATCTACAAATATGGAGCCTAACTAAGTCCAAATCTCCATGAACACGGGGACCAAGTTTGCGAACACGGAGGACAATACCTACACCATCAACTATGCACTAGCAAAATCAACCAATATAAAAAACTTTAAAGTAGTACTCGAAACTCATCAAAAATCAAAATTTTACAAACCAAATATGTATCCACGCCAGCAATAGCGATCGAACTCAACAAAATAATCAGTTTGATTTCGAGGCCTCCATGATATATTTATCGATGCAAGTCATATAACTACTATAAACTCAAAATACTAGAACCACCCTCAGCAACTCCAAAATACCAGACCATTTTTAGTGTTAGTTTCACTATTAAAAAATATTGGAACTATCGAAATGCAGATCCGAGCTTCTAAACTCCGAATGTTGACCAAAGTCAAACTTTGGTTTTGAAAATGACTAAAATCACTTTTAACTACAAATTTAGTTCTGTAAATTCTCATAGTTCTATTTCGACATTCCATAGCTAATGGAATTAACAGATGCCCTACAAGAACTCACTTTTTCAATAACTTAAGCTTTCAAAAAGACCAAAACTCATATTTTAAACTTTTAAAACTTAGGATTCCAATTCCCACCATTCAAATAGTTCAAAGTAGGCTCAAAGTAATTTACAAAAGAGTAAAAGAATGATTTTCATAGATAAAGCTTGAAATGACCAATTAGGTCATTGCATGAAACCCCTACGTACGACCCATACTTTAGTTTACGGGCCATAAATAGTTCTCATAGATGGGTCCAACAGTTTTTAAATAAAGGTCATTTTGGTTATTTTTGATCTATTTAACCCATAAACTATATCATTTTGGCCCTACTAACTTACTTAAGTTACTCAAACTCTATAAAACCTATTCCTAGATCATTCTAGTTCATTCATTCTCAAAATCTCTCTTAAAATTTCCAAATTTTGTCTCTCTAAGGATTCTCTTTGCTGAAGCTTAGGGTTCTAGTTTTGGGTCAAGAATTTCAAGGTCTAGTCACTCCAATTCCTAAGGTTCTTCACTTAAAGTATGTAGGGCTTCATTCATAGATTAGATTCATCTATGAGGCCCAACTCAAATTCTCTTTGTTCTTCAAGTTCAAGTATGGATTCTTATAGGCTTTTATGATGGCAATACAAATGATTGGGTTGTGATTAGTACAAGATTATTATACTTAATTATGCATGAATTATATTAATTACATGATTTCTATGATTTCCAATTGAATTCAAGTGATTTCAAGTATGTGATGATTAGGACTTGTTAAATTTTTGTGTGGATTCCTTTACTAATGATCTAATTGATTTAAATTTTATGATTTCTATATGGTTGCCATCTTAATGCATAATTTAACTTTAATTGCTCATGAACCCTCATGTGGCCCTAAATTCCTGTGTTAAGCTATTATTTAAGAATTATTATTTTTAGTGAGCATGATTTGATGATGATGAAATGATGGTGAGGGTGAATTAAGACCCTAATGTTTATAAAGTGATGAAAATACGGGGCGTATACTCACACTATATGCAAAGTTATGTAGATGAACTATTCTTATGATATGAGATATTTTCATGAGGTTATGAGGCCTATTTTATAAGCTATGAAAGTATTGTTGTGATAAAGTATGAATAATAATGGTGTTAATGATATTGCATATTATGTATTCCATGGGATTTAACTTATTACTGAATAAGCTTGAGTGAGGAAGGTGGGACTACTCTCGAGGGTCCTTATATAAATCCTCATGTCTCATAACTACATGCCACAATAGGTTTACTATTATATGCCTATAAAACTAGCTAATGGATCCATATATTATTATCTTCATGTGATACTCATTGTGCTAGGGTTAAGCCTAAAATATAGGGTCTTTATGTTCGTGTGATTCTCACCGTGCTAGGGTAGAGCCTATAAGGTAAGGGTCGAGTCTACCTTTGCAATGTAGACTCCTCTTTGCTTAGTGTAGAAGGAAAATCACAATTTCATATAATAGTCCACATAGTATTATTATCGGTATGGTCTTATTCCCACATATGTATGCTTGGTTATGAAAGGATTTATGATGCTTCTATTCATGGTTTCAAATATGCATTGCTCATGTATATCTTGTCCTTACTTTATCACTATGCTTATTCCTATTGCAATTATGTTATGATATTTTATTAATTCATGGAATACTTACATAGTTAGTACATTTAACGTACTAAAATATTTTTGTCTACTTGATCTAACCATGTAAGGATGGACGATGATGAGACTATTCCTTTATTTCGTGGCTAGAGTTGGATTTGATAAATGAAGATTGTTGGTGAGTTCCCATGCTTCAGGGAAAAACCTAGTTCTTGCTTTTGCTTTGTTATGTTGAGACTTTATTATTCACTTTACATTCTATCTTAAGGGTGAACTAGTAGCATGTTCTAGACCCCGCCAAAATCTATGATGTAGAGGCACAAATTAGACCTATAATGTTGTAATTCCCCTTAAAGTAAAACTATGACTTTATTTCCATAAGACTATGTTCTGCTACTTACTCTCTTATGAATTTCTTATTTTACATTATGTATGCTTATGATTAGAACAAGAGTCTTGGTTGAGGTGCCTTTTAGTGTCACATTCTTCATGTCATGGCAGGGCCCTGGGTTCAAATTATGACAAACTAAGTATGAGAGCACAAGGTTTAAAAGCATTCTAGGAAGTCTAATATGCTGTGTCTAGTAGAGTCTTATTCATATGTGTGAAGCGCATATATCCATGAGCCAGAGGCTATGAGACATTTAGGGAATATTTACTTCTTTTGTGATCTATGCCATGCATTAAGGACTCTCATTCCCTAATGCTTTTCCTTTGATATTTTTTTAAAATTCCCTCACAATGTGCTCCATTACCTAGGGGAGTCAATGCTAATGAGGATCAACTTCCTCAAGCTGACCAAGTGACCAGTGATGAATTTAAGGCTATGAATACTATTTTGGCTCAAGTTGTTACTTCTCCAAAGACTCCTACTCTAGCTTTAAGATTGAAAGATTTTTCTAGAATAAATCATTTGGAGTTATATAGTTCCAAGGTAAATAGAGATCCACAAGAGTTTGTTGATGAAGATTATAAGTTGGTGGAGATTATGGGGCTATGATCCAAAGCTAATGTCGAGTTGCTCAAGTTTGGTTCATATAATGAAAGTCTGAAAGAGTTAAATAATGTCCGTTTAAGGCCACCTTTCTTGATTATTTCTTTTCCCTTGAGCTAAGGGAAGCTAAAGTGATGGAGTTTATGAATTTAAAGCAAGGTGGAATGGGTATAAGGGAGTATGCCCTCAAGTTCCCAAAGTTGTCTAAGTATGCTCTTTCTTTTATTACCAACTCTAGGACCAACATGAATAAGTTCATCTTAGGTGTGTCCAATTTGGTAAAGATGGAATGAAAAGCCACAATGCTCATAAAATAAATGGATATTTCTTGACTTATGACTTCTGCCGATCAAGTGGATAGTGAAAAGCTTCAAAAGACAAGGATGAGGAAGTCCAAAAGAGCTTATTTTGATGGTGGATTTTCACATGGTAAGACAGGTGGTGTCCACTTTCGAAAATACCAAGCATCATCAAAAGGTACTCCTCAAGGGTTTGCTAAAGATAGGGAGTCTACCCCGAGGCTCAAGTTGATATTGTAAAGGGTGGTGATGCTATCCCTCCTTGGTGTCCTAATTGTTGGAGGAATCAAGGAGGTGAATATTTGAGAGGCTTGGGTGCTTGCTTTGGTTGTGGAAAGATGCGGTACAAGATCTCTGAGTGTCCTTATGTGGCTTACAAAGGTAGAGAAGGATGTCTACAAGGCTAAGTAGCTCAAAGATGGAAAGTGCAACAAGGTGCCCAAGCTCAACGAGGTGGTCCATGCGGTAGTTGCTTTTATGCTTTACATTCTAGGTAAGAGGTTGAGGAGTCTCTCACATGGTTACAGGTATATTAAGAGTCTTTGATCATGATGTGTGTGCTTTACTTGACCCAGTGTAACTATGTCCTTTGTTACTCTTTACTTTGCAAAAATGCTTGATGTGTACCCCAAAGTTTTTGTAGGACCATATTCAGTCTATACTCCAATTGGTGAGTCGATCCTAGATAAGAAAGTTTGTAGGAATTGTCCCATGTCGGTCTTTCATAAAGTCTTTACATTTGATCTTGTTGAACTTGACATGACCGATTTTGATGTAATTCTTGGTATGAATTGGTTGCATGTAATGCTTCTATTGATTGTAGAACTGTAGGATCACTTTCCAAATGAGTACATTCTTGAGTGGAAGAGGAATAAATTCAGTGTTCAAGGGGTATGTTTATCTCTTATGTAAAGGCTATGAAAATGATTTTCAAGGGGTGCACATATCATGTTGCCAGGTTATGGATGTTGAGTTTGAGGTTCCTACTCTTGATTCGATTTTGATTGTTAGTAAATTCTCTGATGTCTTTTTCGATGACTTACCTTGTATTCCTCCTAAAAGAGAAATTGACTTTGGCATTGATCTTTTACCCAACATTCAACCCATATTTATACCTCTATGTCTAATGGCCCCAACGGAGTTGAAAGAATTAAAGGAACAACTAAGGAATTTGATTGATAAAGGTTTATAAGGCCAAGTGTATCTCTATGGGTTGCTCCCATATTGTTTATAAGGAAGAAGGATAGTTTGCTATGAATATGTGTGGATTATCCACGATTTAACAAAGTGACTATCAAAAACCAGTATTCACTTTCGAGTATTGATGACCCATTTGATCAACTACAAGGTGTAAGCTATTTATCCAAGATTGATCTTCGATCACGGTATCACTAATTGAGGGTGAAGGAAGATGACATTCGAAATACGACATCTAGAACTCAATATTATCATTTTGAATTTTTAGCTATGTCATTTGAACTAACAGATGCTCCCACAACTTTCATGGACTTGATGAATAGGATTTTCAAATCATATTTGGACATGTTCATGGTTGTCTTCATAGATTATATATTATTCTTTTCATGAGATACAAAGGAGCATGAGGACTATTTTCAAATTATGTTACAAATGTTGAGAGATACACAACTATTTGCCAAGTTTATTAAGTGTCAATTTTGGCTAAGGAAGTGGCTTTTCTTGGTCACATTATTTCAGGTGATAGTATTTAAGTTGATCCAAGGTAGATGGAGGTAGTGAAGAATTGACCTAGACCATTGTCTCTTTTTGATATTAGGAGCTTTTTGGATTTGGCCAGATACTATAGAAGATTTGTTAAGGCATATTCTTCTATTGCCTCTCTTTTGACTAAATTGACCCAAGAAGAAGGTGAAATTTCAAAGGCCCAACGAATATGAGAAAAGTTTCCAAATGTTGAAGGATCATCTTACTTTAGCCCCTGTTTTGACATTGCTCAAAGGTCCATATGATTTTGTTATTTATTGTGATGCCTCACATGTAGGCTTGGGTTTTTTATTGATGCAATAAGGGAAGGTCATTACCTATGCCTCAAGGCAATTGAAGGTACATGAAAAGGAACTAGCCAACTCATGATCTTTGTTTATTAGCTATTATATTCACATTAAGATTTGGTGACTTTATCTCTATAGGGTGAATGTTGACAAATTCATTTATCACAAGAGTTTGCAATATGTGTTTCGCCAAAGGGATTTGAATCTAAGACTAAAAACTTGTTTGGAGCTTCTAAATGATTACAACATACGTATGATGTATCACCCTAACAAAGAAAATGTTTTGGCCGATGCACTTAGTAGAGTGTCTATGGATAGTGTTGCACATGTTGAGAATAGAAAGAAAGTGCTCATAAAAGAAGCATATCATTTGGCTTATTTTGGGTGTGAGGTTAAATAGCTTGAACAATAGTAGTGTTACTTGTACGAAATAGGGAGAAATTATCTTTGATAGAAGAAGTTAAAACAAAGCAAGACATAGATCCTACTTAGGTTGAAGTGAAGAAGTTGGTAGTTGACAAAAGAGTTGAGGTCTTCTCACAAGGGGGAGATGGAGTACTTTGTTATAAAGGGTGGTTCTGTGTCCCTGATGTAGATGGCTTAAGGGAAAAGATACTTGATGAGGTTCATAACTCTATGTATTCTATTTATCTGGGATCCACAAAAATGTTTAAGATTTGAGAGAGGTGTGTCGGTTGAATGGTATAAAGAAAGACATGGTAAGGTATGTAACGGGGTGTGCAAATTGTCAACAAGTAAAAGTGAAAAGACCAAAGGCCGTGTGGTTCAGCCTATGATATCGAGATACCTACTTGGAAATAGGAGAAAGTGAATATGTATTTACTTCTTATGATGTCGAAGATTATGCTAAAGTTTACATTCAAGAATTAGTAAGGTTGCATGGAGTTCTATTGTCTATAATGTTGGATCATGCTCTTAATTTACTTCTCATTTTTGAAAATCTTTCCAAAAGGACCTTGGTATAAAGGTGAATCTAAGCACCACATTTCTCCCTCAAATATATGGGCAATCTGAACGAAGTATCCAAACTTTGGAAGATATGTTGAGGGCATGTGATCTTGATTTCAAAGATAGTTGGTATGATCACCTACCTCTTATAGAATTTGCTTATAGTAATATTTTTCACTCAATTATCGAGATGTCACTGCTGAAAGATTTATATTATAGATGATATAGGTTACTAGTGGGATGGTTGAAGTTGGAGAGATGTCCTTGATTCGCCAGATTTGGCATTTTATGCAACTAAGAAAGTGAAGGTTACAAGGGAAAGGTTGAAGGCTTCCCAAAGTCATCAAAAGTCATATGCTGATGTTAGAAGAAGGGACCTTGAGTTTGAGGAAGGTGATTCGGAGCATTTGAAGGTTTCACCTATGAAAGAAGGAATACATTTTCGCAAAAAGGGTAAATTGAGTCCTAGGTATTCAAATGACTCCAAAAAGTGCCCAAAAATGTACCCCAGAATGCCCAAAATTTTAAATTCTGTATATCTCAAAATCTATTTGTGATATCAAAAATTCGACTTCATATTCTTGTTCAGGGTTTCAAAATTAGGGAAAGAGGGTTTAACCCTAATTTTAGAGCAATCGAATCACAATTTCAAATTTCTAAAATTTAAATCTCTAGAGACGATTTGCGACAGCACTGTGATGCGCAGCTGTAGCAGACATGTGTTAATTTGGCCTCTATGATAGGTCCACATCGCGTACCTTTGTATTTTGTTTCCAATGATTTCTCTCTCAGTCAAAGGCTTTGGGGTCTTTGGCCTAAGTATTTCCAACCATGGTTTTACCTATACTTAGCCTTATTTCACCCTCATGTCATCCTACGCATTCCCCAATACTCCCTAAAATACTTAGACATATTTCCGCTCCCAAATTCAAGTCCCAAACCCTCATCCCAAGGTAAGGTTATCCTTTAAAGTTCTTATTCAAGCTTTAAGTCTCCATCCCCAATCTTCACCAAGTTCATCTCTAAGCTAAGGCATATAGGTTTCTTTCATGGGTTCCTTTCACCCATGATACCCAAGTCTCCTTTTACTTAAATTGCATGATCTAAAGTTGATTCATAAATGGGTCTTGCTTATTATGAAATTCACTGCACACTATGTTAAAGCTATGTAAATTTGTGACTGTTTTGCTATGTTTTGAGCTATAAATCTTGGATCTAATGTAAGATTTGAGGAGGGGTTTTGATGTATATTACTTGAGGGTGTCAAAGGATTTGATTGATGGTTTTACAATGAATTTTTCTTGCATGATTTCATCTCTTATTTCATAGTTTTATACTAGCATTACACACCCTCCAAGTGTTTGATAAAATGTCCAAATGTGGTTTCTTGAGGAGTTGAAGGTCCAAAGCATGAGATATAATATGAATGACTATATGATGATGAAATGAGCTTATGGATATGATAAACTCTATATAAAGTGTTGTATTGGACCATATCCGATCGGGGGAAGGAGGGAGGGGTAAGAGCCCTGGTAACCAAGGTAGGGGATTGTACTCATCAACCATATGAGGGGTTTGTATTTAACCACCATGGTGATAAGGAGTGACTATCATCAACCATGTGAGGGGTTTGTATCTAGAATAACTAGCTCAGTCTCTTCTACACATATGATATCTTATATGAGTATGAGTTACTTAAACATGATTTACTTAACCATTGATCACACATGCCATATTGTTATTATCCTATGTCGATTGCCTATTGTTATGCATTTTGATTATGATGCCTATCTCTTGTTGCATTGCATCCTACATAATTAGTACATTCAAATGTACTAACACATACTATTACCTATATGATATCACCATGTAGGAACCGGAGCCTAAGTTGATCATCATCCTCCACGTCGCTAGTTTGGTGCTACTCAAGCTAGTTGGTGAGCCCTCCACTTCGAAGACCTTAGTCTACGCTCTGTTGTTATGTATTGGGACACTCTTCTTTATGTTCTATTCGACTATAAGGGTGAGCCATATTGCTCTGTCATGCCCCCTGCTCTTATCTATATAGTAGAGGTTATTGTTGGACATGTTATATATCTATGATATGTGTTTGAATCTTGTCTCTTGACTATGATATTTTGCAAGCTTTTTCCTTATTCCCTTTGCCCCTATTCTTGCTCTTTAATTTTTTTTATATACTTCTGTGACCAATGATATATAATTACAAGTTAAGAGGCTTCTTTGGGGTTCCTTTGGGTTCCCCATTCACCGTGTCATATCTAGGCCCTAGGCTTAGATCGTGACAGGAATGTGGGATCTTATGAGATTGTGAAAAGAATTGCGAAGTTGGCTTATGAGCTAGATTTCCTAATGAGTTAGGTATGGTTCATCTGGTGTTTTATGTATATCTATGTTGAGAAAATTCATGGGTGATCCTAATTCCATTGTTCCATTAAAGGATGGGATTGTAGAGGAGGATTTGACTTATGAGAAGGTACCAGTTGACATTTTGGACTGGCAAGTGAAGAGTTGAGAAATAAGGAAGTTGCATATTGTCAAAGTGTTATGGAGAAACCAACTAGTTGAGATACTACTTGGGAAGCAAAGGGAGATATGATGAATCAATATCCTTACCTCATTCCTTCTATTCAAGCCTAAGAAAGCTCAATATAATCTATTCCTCCAAATTCTCACGAATTCGTTGTCCCTTTCATATTGCATGCATACACGAGAATGAGACTATCTTTAAATGATGTTTGATGCAGATGTTTGATGATTTTATGAAATTAATATTTATGTTGCATTTTTGCATTCATGATATGTAGTTACTTATGTTTTACTCTACTCAATCTTGTTTCTATCTCATTCAAAGAGAATGATCCCAAGGGGCAGATATTATAACACCCTACATGTTGAAAATTTTGGAGATGAAAAGTTACAGAAAAGTTTGAAACTAGACTGAATGTACGAGCCAATCTATGGCTTATGCTTTGTTCTATAGGTTGTGGATAGTTGTCACCGACTAGACCCTAAAGGATGGAAAATTTTCTAAGTCTGGGAGGTTCCTATGAATGGGATATATGGTTCATAAATGAAACTACGGACTGCATCATTGGCTGGTGTATTGGAGGTACAAATTCTAGTAGCTAAAATTTTGGGCCATGCAAAGTACGATGACTAAGCACAATCCATAGATGAGATTACAAGTCATAAACTTGGTCACATAGAATGAGATTCAGAGACTAATTCCAAGATACAATATCAACAGGACGAAAACCCTATGGACGACCTACACTTCAGTTTAGGGGCCATAAAAAGTGCTTGTAGATGGGTTCGACAATTTTTAAATGAAGGGATTTTTGGTCATTTTTGATTCGTTTAACCCCTAAACTACATTGTTTTGGCCTACTAACTAGCTTTAATGGACTCAAACTCTATAAAACCTATTCCTAAATCATTGTAACTCATTCAATATTAAAACTTCTCCCAGAATTTCCAAATTCTCTCTCTCTAAGGATTCTCTCCATTGAAGCTTAGAGTTCAAGATTTGGGTCAGGAATTTCAAGGTCTAATAACTCCAATTCCTAAGGTTCTATATTTAAGGTATGTAGGGCTTCATTCATGGATTAGATTCATTCCATGGAACCCAACTCAAAATCTCATTTTTCTTCAAGTTCAAGTATGGATTCTTATAGGATTGGATGATGGAATTCCAAAGGATTGGCTAAGATTATTACATGATTATTATACTTAATTATACATGAATTATAAAAAATTACATGATTTTTATGATTTCCAATTAAATTCAAGTGATTTCAAGTGTATGATAATTAGAACTTGTTGAATTGATATGAGTTCCTTTACTAACAATCCAAATTGATTTAAATTGCATGATCCTATAGGATTTCCATCTAAATACATGATTTAACTTCAATTGTCATGAACTCACATGTGGCCCTAATTTTTCATGTTAAGCTATGATTTATGAATTATGGTTCGAAGTATGAGAGCATATTTTGTTGATGATGACATGATGGTGAGGGTGAATTCAGACCCTAATGTTTATGAAATGATGAAAAGATAGGGAGTATACCCACACAATATGTAAAGTTATTTAGATGGACTATTCCTATGGTATGAGATATTTTCATGAGGTTATGAGACCTATTTTATATGCTATGGAAGTATGATTTTGGTGAAGTATGAATTATGATGATGTCTATGACATTGAATACGATGAATTCCGTGGGATTTGACTTAGCACCAAATGAGTTTGAGTGACAAGGAATATCACTAAGGTTCCTTATGTAAATCTAAATGTCTTATAACTATATGCTATCATAGGTTTATGATTATGTGCCTATAAGGCTAGCTAATGGATCTATATAGCATTATATTTATATGATACTCACTGTGTTGGGGTTAACCCTAAAGGTTAAGGTCTTTATGTTCATGTGATTCTCATCATGCTAGGGTGAGCCTATAGGGTGAGGGTCGATCCTACTTTTTGGCAAAGTATACTCCTGTTTGCTCAATGTTGAGGGAATATTGGTATTCCATGTAATAGTTCACATGGTCTTATTGTTGGTTATGGTCTTACTCCAACATATGTATGCTAGTTTATGAAAGGATTTATGATATTTTCTTTCATGATTTTAACCATGCATTGCTCATACATATCTTATCCTTAATCTATTGCTATGATTATACATATTTCTATTATGTTATGTTATTTCCTTAACGCATGGCATACCTACATAGTTAGTACATTTGACATACTAACATACACTCTTTCCCTATATGATCTAACCATATAGGGATGGGTGACGACGAGACTATTCCTTTATTTCGTGGCTAGAGTTGGATTAGATCATTAAAGATTGTTGGTGTGTTCCCATGCTTCTGGAACAAACCTAGTTCTTGCTAATGCTTTGTTATGTTGAGATCGACTTTATGATTCACTTTATATTCTATCTTGAGGGTGAGCTAGTAATATGTTCTAGACCCTGCCAAAATCTATGATGCTGAGGCATAAATTGAACCTATGATTTTGTAATTTCCCTTAAAGGGAACCTATGACTTTATTTGCACAAGACTATGTTCCTCTTGCTTACTCTCTTATGAATTCTTTTATCTTATGTATGCTTATGATATGAGCAAGAGGCTTGGATGGGGCACCTTCGGGTGTCATATTCATCGCGTAATGACTAGGCCATAAGTTCGAGTCGTGACAAGCCACACACACAACGCAATTCCATCTGAGTACTTAGACTATTTTTATTTTTGGCAGTGTAGCAATGTTTGAACACTTAGAATATTTATTGGAACTCTTCCCGATCTTTTGTTGATATCAAAACGATAAAGGAAAAGGCTTAACAAATTTGTTTAAGGCATAAAACACTATCTTTTGTCTTTGACAAATTTCTTCCCACAATTAAAGGTGGCAACGGAATCGGGACTTACTAGTCCATCTTGGTTTAGTTTCAGATCCGGTGCCGGTCCGATATGGTCTCGGTAAAAATAGGTACAGCGGTAGCCGATAAGGGTAATGGGGTAAAAGGGAATATTTTTACTGATAAGTCCCAGACCTGAATTACCGATACCAGTTCGATTCTTACTATTCATATTGAATTTTCTTTTAAATGCCAATTATCTGTTGGGGGCGAGGCCTACTCCAATGGCTCAATTGGACGTTTCAACCATTTTATTGCAGCAAGAAGTAAAAACCAGTCTTTTCAACGGCTATTTGAATTTCGCCACCCCTTTTTTATTGTTAATCCCATTTTTTTATGCTTACAGCCTAAAATTTCAACTATATATAGCTCCACCTTTTTTTTTCTCATACAAATTCCCACTCAACTTTCTCAACTCTCTCAATTCTCTCTACTCTTAAACTAACTATTTATTATATACTCTCAGTTTTCAAATTCTTAATTTTTTTAGTTAATTAGTTTGAAATTTTTTGTGGACTAATTTGGAACAAATTTTGGTGGATCAATTTGGAGCATATTCACGCTTTAAGTTTCATCAATTTTGGCTTATACGTTTGCTTTTATGCAAACGTTCAGTACATTCATTCTAACTTATAAATTTCATCTTTTTGATTTGTATTCTTTCATATTTACAGTTTCATTAATTTTGGCTTCTACATTTGCTTTTACATAGACAATCGGAACATTCGTTCTCACTTATAAATTTCATCTTTTTAATTTTATTTTTTAATCTTTTTCCATCAATCTCGGATGGAGCCAAAGATTGACTATTTTTTGGCCTTGGAGTATGATGGAATAAAGCGAAATGGCT
>JAOTQJ010033841.1:0-15762 GCA_025642045.1 Solanum sejunctum
AAGGACCTAACTTAGGTGAAATGTTGCATTCGGTCCCAAACTTTATTAAATCGAACCAATTAAGGACGTTCGGGGTTAAAATTACATTGCGGGTCCTAACAGCTTAGAATCTTTAAGCAGATGAAATGAGTATGCATTAGTTTTTCCTAGATAAGGCTAATATTGGTCTAGGTAGCCTAGCATATGTTGTTGATGGTGGCAAGGAGGAGACTGGTTGGGTCTATCGGTTGGTTAGATTGGAAGTTAGGTTAAGGGAAGTTGGGCATGGTGGTGTAGCATTCTTCGTGGTTCCAAAATCTTCCTTGGTTAAGAGGTCTAGATTAAGCAAGGCCTTAATTCCGCCGTATTAGAGTTGGAAGTTTTGTGTGAGAAGATGGTAGAGTGGAGGTAGTCTCCCAAGGGGGAGATGGTAGTTCGTGGCGACAAGTAGGATAGGTGTGGTTAAGGTTGACAAACGAGTTATGGTTGTAAGTCCTTATAAGATGAAGAGAGAAGTTGGTAAGGTTCCATAAGTTTGGGGATTGCCTATGGATAGGGGTTTGGTTAGTCTAGTTCTTCATGCTTCTAGGTTGATGGGATGTGTGGGTAACTCTAGTGCTACAGAATTCCTTGAGATTATGGGTGATGTGGAGGATAAGTTGGCTTAGAAAGATGTCCCAGTGGAGGCATTGGCCGGATGAGTGGAGAAGTTGATTGACGAGGATGTAGTGTTAGTCAAGTCCTTTTAGAAGAGTCATCTATTCGTATGTGTTTCTCAGGGAGCCGGTGCGGGCATGGAGAAGCAATATCCGTATTTCTTTCATTCTATTCAAGCTTATGGTGACATGTTAAGTACTTTCTATGATTCCAAGTCTTATATTTTAGCCCCATGTCAGTCACATACATCCATGTTTAAGTTGGCAAATTTATAATGATTTTACACTTATATTGAGATTTTGAAAATTGTGTTTTAAAGTGTATTGTTGCATTCTTGTTGGAGCTGATATCCTTATGATTACTATTCTCTTGTACGTCTCTCGTACATTCAAAGATAAATGTGTAACACCCTATATCTTACAATACTAGTACTATACAAATAAAATATGATATGGTTTGGTCAAATTAGCGCTAATTTTTAAAAGTGCTTGAATATCCAATTAAAGAGCGATATGTATGTCTAACGCTGAAGAGGGTCAAGTGTAAATAAATTTTACGTCGAATTGAGGAGATCACGACCCTAAACAAAGTGAGAGAATTGAGGTGCATGTAGGACTTAGGAAGCTAGCAGGTGAGTCACCTACTTGCTTAGCTTAAATTTGCTAGCTAAACGGAGACGAGGCCCGACGTCAAATTTATCCAAGTCTGATTATGAATAAATTCTATGTTAAGGGTATAACTTTAGCCCATGTTTTAGCATCACAAATGGACTATATTTTCAGCCCAAGAATAATAGAGAAAGGGCCCAAGTACAACAAAACTCATTTGGTGAGTTGGTCCAAAACTAACTATGAGAAAGGAAACAAAATAGGCAGCAAAGGCCCAACCAATTTGAACCCAATAAGGTCCAAGTGAAAGGGTCAAAATGGTACTTTGATTTCTTGATTTTGATAAGGCTTAAAATGAGAAGGTTAAGTCAGCCAAGTGCTCCTTTAAAAGGGGCTTAAAATCAGCTCACTCAAGTCATTCAACTTGAACAAAAAATCAGATTTTCTTAAGGTTTTCTCTCTACACTTCTTAACTTTGTAAAGCAGCCAAAAGAAGCTTTTAGGGTTCTTAAGGAGGCCCTCAACCTTGAAGGTGATTATAGTTGTGTGTTTTTTGTGATTTTCTTATGAAAAATAAGAGACTATGTTGGTTATATCTATGCTGAAATTATTGGATAGCATGTGTTCCAAAAGTTGTTGTACATTTTTCTTGTTTATTATGAAGCTTTTCTCTTTTTGGTTAGACTGATTATGAAGGGAGGCTACTATTTTTAATGAGTATTGGTTCTATAATGATGTATAAAGGTTGTTCCACAATTTTTACAGTCCGCGAAAGTAAGTTCTTATGTGATATCTTAATTGTGTTCATAATAGGAACTTGTGGGCTGATTGATTGGGGGTTATGGTCTCACGTCCTCCATTTTCCTTCTCCCTATTCCATTGGTCATACCATATTTGGGATACCCCTTTGAGTTGGTGCGCTGCCAACTCCACCTTTTTATTCGGCCCAACACCCATGATAGTTAAAATCTTGTAGACCTCATCAATGAACTATTGTTGATCTTCATCCACCTTTGACCCATGGAACACTGGAGGACTCATCCTCCTGAAGTCCCTTACCCTAGAAGTTGTGCAGGAGCATGAGGGGCTTGGGGCCATTGATTGGCTTGATTAGCCATCATTTGTGCAAGCGAGGTGAGAGCATACCTAAGTTTACTATTAGTTGGTTGCTCCTTGGGCCTGCGGGCTCGTCGTCCCCTTATATTAGGCATGATCTAGCATAGCAAAGGACAATCATTAGGGGGAAAGATTACTTCAACTCCATAGCATGACTTAGAACTTTAAGAAAGGAAACATTTCCTAGAATATCTCATAGCCTCCTACTCATAGTTGTGGTGCATAACACAACCATGAATAAGACTTTAATCAACGCGGTGTATTGGACTCCGATGATCTAACAACCTAGTGCTCTGATACCACCTTTGTCATAACCCAAGCCTAGATACTAGATATGACCGGTGAATGGAGAACCCGAAGGAATCCTAAACAAGCCTCATAGCATATTATTACACATCCTTAGTCGCAAAAGAAATAGAACACAACAAGAAAATAACAAATTGGGATAACCGGGGCTAAAGGAAACTTCCATATCATGAACAACAAGAGTCAATAGATGTCAAAGCTCATATCATAGATACATAGCATGTCCAACAACACCTCTATTACATAGATAAGAGAAGAGGCCAAGACAAAGCAATCGGGGTCACCCTCAAAGCTAAAATAAACAATAAAGAGAGTGCCTCAATATATAATAAGAGAAACTTAGACTAAGGTTCCCGAAGTGGAGGACTCACCAACTAGCTTGAATAGTACTGAACTAGCCACATGGAGGAGGAGGAGGATCAACTTGGGCACTGGTTCCTACATGGTGATATCATGTAGGCAAGAGTATGCGTTAGTAAGTTAAATGTACTAAGTATGTAGGATACAATGCAACAAGAGATAACTGACATATTCGATGTGCATAATTTAAGAAATTAACTAACTTATAATAAGATGATATGCATGAGTGATGCTTGTAGTAAGGGCATATTTTATATATAATAGTACAAGTATGAAAATGGACCATACTGTGGTGGATTGTCGTACCCGACCACCCATGGTGATTGAGGTATAAACCCCTCAATAGGTTACCAATGTATTAACCCCTGGATAGTTTGACGATGGTCATACCCTACCTCCCACGGTGCTAAGGTATAAAGCCCTTGATAAGTTAGAGGATGGTCACACCCTACCTCCCATGGTGATTGAGGCATACCCCTCAATTGGCTATGGTCAATTCAACACTATGTAGAGAAATACCATATACATACTTTCCTCCTATCATTGTCATAATATCATATACATACTCTTCTTTCATCATCATAACATCATTCATAACATAAGATATACATTGAGCCTTCAATTCTTCAAGAAATCTTAACTGGATGTTTTATCAAACACTTGGTGGGTGTGTAGGGCTACTATAAAACCATGTAATTCAGAGTGAAATTATGCAAGAAAATCTATTGTAAAACTATCAATCAACACCTTGAAACACCCTCAAGCAATGTACATCAAAACCCTTCATCGAATCTTACAATAGAACTTGGTTTCATAACTCAAAACATGCAAAATAGTTACAATTTCATGAGCTTTAACATAGTGTGTAGTGATTTTCATAATAAGATAGACCCAATTATAAATCAACTTTAAATCATGCAAATGAGAGTAAGAGAAATCTTGGGTATCATGGGTAAAAGGAACCCACCCATGAAAAAAACCCACATACCATAGCTTTGGAGAAACTCTTGATGAAATTGAGATGGAGACTTGAATCTTGAAGGAAATTCTTATTTTAGGATTATGGTTTGAGACTTGAATTTATGACTGAAAATTTGGCTAAGTTTTTGAGTGAGTATTGGAGAATGTCTTGGATAAAGTGAGGTTGAAATATGGCTAAGTATAGGTATTTTAGTGAATAGAAACACTTAGGTCCAAGACTAAAAGTCTTTGACTGAGTTGAAAAAGATAGTGACAAAAATATACACCTGTGCATCGCAGAAGCGGCGTGCTTTTCTCTCTAAAAATTGTATTTTAGGAATTTTAAATTTGGGATATAGTTGCTCTAAAATTAGGGTTAGACCCTTTTTCTCCTAATTTTGACCACCTGAAGAAAAATACGAACTTGAATTTTTGATATCACTTACCGATTTTGAGATATATAGAAATTACAATTTCGGACACTTTTGAGGCACATTTTCGGGCACTTTTTGGGGTCATTTTAGCGTGGACCTGCACATTTTGTTGCTATTTTTTTATCTTTGGTCCAAGGCCTTTGGTTCTTAGGCTTAAGCCCTACTATGCGTAAAAACACCTATACTTAGTCATTTTTCAATCTTATATCATACAAGACATTCCCTAAAACCTCTCTAACACTTAGACAAATATTTTACCAAAAATTCAAGTGTAACAATCTTATTCTGGATCTAAGGATTTCATTCAAGCTTCAAGTTCTCAATCAAATCTTATCAAGGAAATCTCCAAAGTCGAGGTATGTCGGTTTCAACCATTGACTCCTTTCACCCATGGTGCCCAACCTTTCTTTTTTTTCTTTACATAAATTGCATGTTTTCAAGTAGAATATTTATGTGTCACGACCCAAGCCTAGGGCCTAGACGTGACACAGCGAATGGGGAACCCGAAGGGACCCTAAACAAGCCTCTTAGCATATCATACACATCCTTGGTTGTGGAAGTAATAAAATACAACATAAGATAGTAGATAGGGACAAACAAAACTAAGGGAAAATTCTCATACCATAAACATCAAGAGTGAAGAGAGAGTTAAAGCTCAAAGATAATACAAACTTGTTTAATAACACCTTTAAAACTTAGATACTCGCTAGGGTCTAAGATAAGAAATCGGGCTCACCCTCATAGTCAACATATATACAAAAGAAGGATAGTCTTAGAATATAGTACGAAATCATAAGCATCGTCCCGAAAATGGAGACTCACCAAAGAGCTTGAGAGATATCGTACTAGCCACGTGAAAGAGGATGATCAGGTGGGGCTCCGATTCCTTCAAGGTGACATCATGTAGGCATAGAGTATGAGTTAGTATATTTGAATGTACTAAGTATGTAGGATGCGATACAACAAGTGATAAGCACCATAAAAAAATGCATAACATTGAATAGATAAGCATATAGCAATATGGCCTGTATGAATGATAATGAAGTAAAATCATGTTCTTATAGAACATAATACATGTGTAAGGAGAGACCATAGTTAGTGCATATCCAAGGTCTACTACCCCATTGGAGAGGCTAATAAGGTACGAACCCCTCAATAGGTTGACGATGTACAAACCTCCCGACATGTTTATGAGGTACAAACCCCTTAACATGGTTAATGGAGTACAAATCCCCCAACATAGTTATCAAGGTACAAACCCCTCGACATGGTTGCATAGGCCTATCACCTCCCGAGCGAGGCAATAGAGGTATAAACCCCTTAACAAGGTTATCTAGGCCTACAACCCCGCGAGTGAGGTTTCGTCAATTCCCAACACTATAGAGTTAATATAAAAAATACATAGATTCCTTTACACATCATAGAGCCATTCAACTCTTAATACATAGATTGGAGCTTCAATTCCTCAAGCAACTAATAACCAAATATTTTATCAAACACTTTGCGGGTGCGTACTACTAGTGTAAAATTATGCAATTCAAGAGTGTAATCATGCTAGTAAATCCAATGTAAAACCATTAATAAATACTTGGTAACTACCTCATGCAATATACATCAAAATCCTTTATAAATCTCACAATAGATCTTAGATTCATAGCTCAAAACATGCTAAAAACAACCATAATTTCATGAAATCCCAACATAGTGTGCAGTGAAATTCATAATACTTAAGACCTATGAGTAAATCAACTCTAAATCATGCAATTCTAAGTAAAATAGAGCTTGGGTATCATAGCTTAATGGAACTCATGAGAGAAACCCACATAACGTAGCTTGGGAGAATAGATTAATGAAGATTGGAGATGGAGACTTGAAGCTTGAATGATAGCCTTAAAATTCGGATGAGTTTTGAGACTTGAGTGTAGGAGATGAAATATTATCTGTGTGTTTGGGAGTGTATTTGGGAATGTATTGAATGATAAGAGGGTGAAATAAGTCTAAGTATAGGCATTTCAACGCATGGGGACACTTAGGCCCAAGACCCGAAGCCTTGGACCAAGATAGAAAAACTGAGCAAAATTTGTACTGAGGCATGACCTTGGTGCGTCGCACTAGCGGTACAAAAACCTCTCTGGAATTCAATCTTTGGGAAATTGAAATTGTGATTAGTTTGCTCCAAAATTGGGCTTAGACCCATTTCTCACTCTATTTGATCTCCTAAACAAGAATATGAAGTAGGAACTTTGATATCACAAACGAGTTTAGAGATATATGAAAATTATGATTGGGCATTTCCAAGGCACATATTCGGACACTTTTTGGGGTCATTTCATTATGGGTATGTCTTACTATGAAACTATGTTGGGGTTTCATAATATTGTGACTATTTAAGCATGTTTTGAGCATCCATTATATGATTTAATGAAGAGTCTTGATGTATCTTGCATGAGGGTATTACCAAGTGTTGATGAGTGGTGTTACATTGATATTGTTTATAATATTTCACTCTTGAATTGCATAATTTTATACTAGCATTGCAGTGAAACGACCTCAAAAATTGCCCAAAAATGTGCCTCAAAAGTGCCTAAAATCATAATTTCCATATATCTCAAAATTCGTACGTGATATCAAAAATTCAACTTTATATTCTTGATCAGGGAGCAAAATTGAGTGGAAATGGGTCAAAAACCAATTTTAATTTCCAAAAAAGCAATTTCCAGAGAGGGTTCGCGCCCCCTGGCGTGACGTGCCTTGGACGCACCCTAATGTAATTTTTGCCTAGTTTTTGTTACTCGGTACAAGGCTTTTGAGTCTTGGGCCTAAGTCTTCCCATGCATGGAACTACATATACTTAGCCATTTTCACCTACATATTATACCAAATATTCTCCAATACTCTCTCAAACACTTAGACAAATATTTCACCTAAAATTCAAGTGTCAAATCTTATTCCGGATCTTAGGGAAATCACTCAAGCTTCAAGTCTCTACTCAAATCTTCATCAAGGAATTCTCCGAGGTTAGGGTATGTAGGTGTCAACCATTGGGTCCTTCCATCGATGGTGCCCAAGCTTTCTTTTTATATAAATCTCATGTCTCTAAGTTGATTTATTAATGGGTCTTACTTAATATGAATTTGACTATAAACAATGTTGCGGTTTCATAAAAGTGTTACTTTGTCTTAGCATATTTTGAGCTATTAATCTAGTAACTACTTTGAGATTTGATGAAGGGTTTCAATGTATATTGCATTAGTGTATTACCATGTTGGTGGATTGATTTACTTCAAGTTTTATTGCATGATTTCATTCTTGAATTGCATAATTTTACACTAGAATTCCATACCCACCAAGCATTTGATAAAATGTTCGGATTAGGGTTCTTGAGTTATTGATAATTTATTGCATGGCTATGAGATGAGTGACTTTACGACGATGAAAGTAATGTATGAATGTGTTGAGTTCACAAAAAATAGCTATAGTGTTGCAAGTGACCATAAGATGGATAAGGGGTATATACCTCACCCACCTTGTCAGGTGATAACAATCCAGTAGTGCCATAAATAAGGGGTGTGTACCTCATCCACCTTGTCGGGTGGTGGCAATCTCGTACTACCATAGGTAAGGGGTATGTACCTCATCTACTTTGTCGGGTAGTGGAAATCCCGTACTATTATATATGAGGGGTATGTACCTCATCCACTTTGTCGGGTGGTGGCAATCCCATACTACCATAGATGAGGGGTATGTACCTCATCCACCTTCAAAACAGGTGGCATGCCTTAGATTCTGAGTATTAAGTTTCTTGGTCTATTATGATGGTCTCTTTCAACATATGTAATATGTTCTATATAAGAATATTTTACTTCAAGCCTCATTCATACATGTCATATTGTTATCATGTTATCCATTGCATATGATATTGCATTTTGCCAATGTTGCCTATCTCTTATTGAATTGGATCCTACATTGTTAGTACATTCAAACATACTGATGCATACTCTATGCCTATATGATGTTATCATGCAGGAATCGAAGCTCCACTTCTCCTCCACATGGCTAGTACAATTACTCTAAAAGCGAGTTTGTGAGTCCTCAACTTTGAGGACATACTTCTCTTGATTTATACTATTTATTGACTCTTCTTACGTTAAATACTTTTGACTATGCTGAGACGACCCCGAAAAGTGCTCGAAAACGTGCCTCGAAATGTCTGGAATTTTAAATTCCATATATCTTAAAATTCATTTGCTATTTCAAAAATCTAACTTTATACTCTTGTTTAGGGGATCAAAATTATGTGAAAAAGGGTCTAACCCCAATTTAGGAGCAAATGTTTTGCACTTATGAATTTCCCAATGTTGATTTTCATAGGGGTTTTTGCGTTGCCTCAATGATGCGTACCTATACATTTTTGGATTATTTTTTTAGTTCAGTCCAAGACTTCTAAGTCTTGGCCTAAGTTTTCTCAAACATGGTTTTACCTATACTTAGCCAAATTTCACTCTCATATCATCCTAAACATTTCCCAATACTCACTCAAAGACTTAGTCATATTTTCACTTCCCAAACTCAAGTCCCAAACCCTCATCCTAAGCGAAGATTCTCTTTCAAGGTTCTTCTTCAAGTTTCAAGTCTCCATCTCCAATATTCACCAAGTTCATCTCCAAGCTAAGGTATGTGGATTTCTTTCATGGATTCCTTTCACCCATGATACCTAAGCCTCCTTTTACTCAAATTGCATGATTTAAAGTTGATTTACAAATAGATCTTGCTTATTATGAAATTTGTTGCACACTATGTTAAAGCTATGTAAAGTTGTAACTATTTTGCTATGTTTTTGAGCTATAAATCTTTGATCTATTATAATACTTGATGAGGGTTTTTGATGTATATTGCTAGAGGTTGTTGCAAGGTGTTGATTGATGGTTTCTTGAGGAGTTGAAGGTCCAAAGCATGAGATATGATATGAATGACTATATGATGATGAATTGAGCTTATGTGTATGATATATTCTATATAAAGTATTGCATTAGACCATGCCCAATTCTGAGGGACTATGAACCCGGATAACCTACATGGGGGTTTGTACTTATCAACCTAGGGAAGGGTTTGTACATCTCCACCTAGTGATGGGGTGGCATCATTGTTAACCTAGATGGGGTTTTATACTCATCAACCTACGGAAGGGTTTGTACTTCTCCACCATGGTGATGG
Organism: Solanum sejunctum; assembly: GCA_025642045.1. Taxonomy (NCBI): domain Eukaryota; kingdom Viridiplantae; phylum Streptophyta; class Magnoliopsida; order Solanales; family Solanaceae; genus Solanum; species Solanum sejunctum. Next base: position 9,635 of record JAOTQJ010033841.1, read on the forward strand.
GGTGGCATTATCACCAACCTAGATGGGAGTTTGTACTCATGCACCTAAGTGATGGGGTGACATCATTATTAATCTACCAAAGGGTTATACATTTGGAAATCTAGCTTGGTCTCTTATACACATATGATATTCTATATGAGCATGTTATGTTTATGTATTGATCATACATGTCATATTGTTATAGTATGCCTATTGCCTATTGTTATGCATTTTTATTTTGATGCTCAATTCTTGTTTGCATTGCATCCTACATACTTAGTATATTCAAACATACTAACGCATACTCTATGGTGATGTGAGGTTAGCATGTAGGAACCAGTGCCTAAGTTGATCCTCCTCCTCCTCTACGTGTCTAGTTCAGTGTTATTCAAGCTACTTAGTGAGTCCTCCACTTCGGGGACCTTAGTCTATATTTCTCCTATTATGTATTGAGACATTCTTCTTTGTTGTCTATTTTGACTATGAGGGTAACCCTAGTTACTTTGTCTTGGCCACCGATCTTATGTATATATTAGAGATGTTTGTTGGACATCTCATGTATCTATTATATGTGCTTGACTCATGTCTCTTGACTATACTGATATGCAAGTGTTTTCCCTTAGCCACGGTTCCCCATTCTTTTATCACTTGATGCTTGATTTATTGCTTCTGCAACCAAGGATGTGTAATGATGCTCTAACAGGCTTGCTTGGGGTTCTTTTGGGTTTCCCTTGTCCCATGCCACGTCTAGTCCCTAGCTTGGGTCATGAAAAACTTGGTATCAGAGCACTTGGTTGATAGCTTCTCGAAGTCCAACACACCACATCGATTAGAGTCCTATTCATTATTGTGAAGGGTGACATGACTATGAATAGGAGGCTATGAGACATTTTAGGAAATATTTCTCTTCTTCATGTTCTAAATCATGCTATAGAGTTGTGGTAAGTTTTTCCCCTGATGATTGTTCTTTACTATGCTAGATCATGCCAAAAACTTGAGAGACGAAGGGCCCAAACTCCCGAGGAGTAGTCTAATGGTGAGCTCCGGGATGCTCTCACTATGCTTGCTCAAGTGGTAGCCAACCAAGTCAACGAAGGGGCCTAAGACCCTCATGCTCCTACATCAGGAGCTGGGGTAAGAGACTACATGAGGATAAATCTCTGGTGTTCTATTGGTCAAAGGTGGATAAATATCCACAAGAGTTCATTGATGAGGTCTATAAAATCTTGAATATCATGGGTGTTAGGCCGAATGAAAAGGCGGAGTTGGTAGCGTACCAACTCAAAGAGGTAACCCACATATGGTATGACCAATGGAAGGGTGAGAAGGGCATTGGTAGTGTGGTGCTTTAGGAGTTCAAATTGGCTTTCCGTACCGGTTCTCCCCTCTTGACCTTAGGGAAGCTATGTTGGTGGAGTATATGAACTTGAAACAAGGTGCTATGAGTGTGAGGGAGTATGCCCTTAAGTTTAATCAACTATTAAAGTATGCTCCTCATTTGGTGGCCGATCCTAGATTTAGGATGAACAAGTTTGTGTTGGGGGTCTCCGACTTGATAAGTGAAGAATGTTGGTCCGCTATGCTTATTAGTGACATGGAGTTGTCTCAGTTGATGACCTACACCGAGCAAATAGAGGAAGAGAAATTGAGAAGAGAAGGGGGCATAAGGCAAAGAAGGCCAGTCCTGGGGTAAGTTCCAAATAAGTGGCTATTTCCATCAAGGCCAAGTGTCTCATCATGCTACTAATAGGTGGTTTGCCAATGACCTTCCTAGGCCTCAAGGTCTTGGTGTTGTGGCTCCCATTGATATGTGTCCTACATGTAAGAAGGGTTATAAAGGCCTACGTTTGAAAGATTCTAATGCATGCTTTGGTTGTGGAGAGCTTGGGCACAAGAAGGTAGATTGTCCAAGAAACCATGGCAATGTTCGGGGTGCTAATATGGTCCAATTTTGGAGAGATGGTCCTTAAGGTGGTGCCCCAAGACATTGGGGTTGGTGAGGTCTCCGATGTTGTTACCGATATGTTAAAAATCTCTGACTTTGATGTGTATGCTTTGATTGATTTGGGTGCCACTATTTCCTTTGTTACCCCTTTTGTTGCTAAGAAGTTCCATATTGTCCCCGAGTTGTTGCATGAGTCATATGAAGTGTCTACTCCTATTGGTGCCTATTGTTGCTAGGAAAGTTTATAGGAGTTGTCCTATTTACATTTTGCATAGGTTGTTGCTTTGTGATCTTGTTGAATTAGGCATGCTTGATTTTTATGTCATTCTTGGGATGGATTGGTTGCATGCCTACTATGCTTCTATTGATTGTAGAACTCGTAGGGTCAAGTTTCAATTTCTTAATGAATCTATCCTTGAGTGGAAAAATCAAGATGTGGTACTCAAGGGTAGATTCATTTCATGCATTAAAGTCCATCACTTGATTTTTGTGGGGGTGTTTGTATCACCTTGTGAGGGTTAAAGATGTGGAGTCCAAAGTCCCTTCCATTGAGTCAGTTCTGATTTTAAATAAGTTTCTTGATGTCTTACCAAATGACCTTCCCGGTGTCCCTCCCAAAAGGGAGATAGATTTTGGCATAGATCTCCTTCCAGATACTCAACCTATCTCTATTCCCCCTTATCATATGGCCCCGGCGAAGTTGAAGGAGTTAAAAGAGAAATTGAAAGATTTGTCAGAAAAGGGATTTATTAGACCTAGTCAATCACCTTGGGGTGCTCCGGTGTTGTTTGTGAAAAAGAAGGGGTCACTTAGAATGTGTATTGACTATTAGCAACTCAATAGGGTCACCATAGAGAATAGATATCCTCTTATAAGGATTGATGACTTGTTAAACCATTGCAAGGGGCTAGCTTTTTCTCTAAGATTGATCTTCGGTTTGGGTACCATCAAGTGACAGTGAGGGAGTGCGATGTTACTAAGATGGCCTTCCATACTAGATATGGGTATTATGAGTTTTTGGTGATGCATTTTGGGTTGACTGATGGACCAGCCATCTTCATGGTCCTAATGAATAGGGTCTTCAATGCCTTCAATTCAAGAAAGGAGGAGTCAAACTCTTACTTTGCTAACACCTAATATAAGTAATGATGCCAAATCTTTAATGCAAACACCATGGCGACCAATTTAAGATCATAGGTAGGGAAATTCCTTTCATGCACCTTGAGTTGCCTAGAAGCATAAGTTATGACCTTACCATTTTGCATTAGCACATAATCCAAACAAACTCTAGATGCATCATAATACACTACAAAACCCTTAAGATCATCCAATAGTGACAATATAGGAGCAAGCACATGACTACAAACTCATAATGCCCATATCTAGTCCAGAAGGCCATCATAGGAATATCACACTCCCTCACCCACTTGATGGTACCCAAACCAAAGATCAACCTTAGAGAAGAATCTAGGCCCTGGAATTGAGGGTTGTAGTCTTCATTGATGATATTTTGATTTACTCACAAAGTAGGGAGAAACATGTGGGTCATTTGAGGGTTGTGTTGTGAAGGTTGAGGGAGGAGAAATTGTATGCCAAATATTACAAATGTGAGTTTTGGTTGAAGGGGGTTGCATTCTTGGGTCATATGATGTCAAGGGATGGTATAAAAGTGGATCCTAAGAAAACCAATGTGATTAGAAATTGGCCTAGACCATTGACCCCGTAGATATTAGGAGCTTCTTCGCCTTGCGGGTTACTATAGAAGATTTGTGAATGGGTTCTCCTCCATTGCTTCCCCTATGACCAAATCGACTCAAAAGAAGGTTAAGTTTGTATGGGCCGATGATTGTGAGAGAAGCTTCCAAACATTGAAGGATAGGCTTGTGTTTGCTCCTATAATGTCACTACCGGATGAGCTTAAGGTTTTTGTAGTATATTATGATGCATCTAGAGTTGGTTTGGATTGTGTGCTAATACAAAATGGTAAGGTCATAGCTTATGCTTCTAGGCAACTCAAGGTGCATGAAAGGAATTACCCTACCCATGATCTTGATTTGGCCGCCATGTTGTTTGCATTAAAGATTTGGCGTCATTACTTGTATGAGGTGATAACAAAATAAGAGTTTGACTCCTCCTTTCTTGAATTGAAGGCCTTGGTGAAAGAGGACAAAGTAGAGGTTTTCTCCCAAGGGGGAGATGATGCCCTTAGGTACCAATGTAGGTTGTGTGTGCCTTGTGTTGATGGTTTGAGGGAGAAAATTCTTGATGAGGCCTATAACTCTCCTCATTCTATTCACCCTGGTTCCACCAAAATGTATAGAGACTTAAGGGATGTATACTGGTGGGGAGGCATGAAGAGGGACATCGCCAAACTTGTTTCTGGTTGCCATCAACAAGTTAAAGCCAAACATTAAAGACCGAGTGGCCTAATCTAAGACATAGAGAATCCCACTTGGAAGTAGGAGGTGATTAATATGGATTTTGTGGTTGGGTTACCCAAGACTAGGAAAGATTTTGAGTCCATTTGGGTGGTGGTTGATAGGATGATGAAATAGCCTCACTTTCTACCAGTTAAGGCCACATATGGGGTTGAAGAGTGTGCAAGGTTGTACATCCATGAGATAGTGAGGTTGCATGCGATTTCTTTGTCCATCATATCGGATCATGGTGCGTAATTTACTTCACACTTTTGGAGGTCTTTTCAAAGGTTTCTTGGTACAAAAGTTCACCTTAGTACGACCTTCCACCCCCAAACAGATTGCCAAGCCGGAAGGAAAACTCAAACCCTAGAGGACATGTTAAGGGCTTGTGTATTTGAATTGAGAGGTAGTTGGGATGACTATCTTCCTTTGATTGAGTTCGCCTACAAAAATAACTATTACTCTAGTATCGGTATGGCTCCTTTTGAGGCTCTTTGTGGGAGGCGTTGTTGATCACTAGTTGGTTGGTTTGAGGTTGGAGAGGTGGCTTTATTGGGACCAAATATGGTTATGAAGGCTTTTGAGATGGTTAGGATGATTAGGGAAAGTCTAAGAACAACCCAATGTCGTTAAAAATCTTATGCTGATGTGAGAAGAAGAGACCTTGAATTCAAAGTGGGTGATTGGATTAATTTGAAAGTTTGTCCAATGACAGGTGTTGTCCATTTTGGTAAAAAAGGGAAGTTGGGTCCAAGATATATCGATATTTACGTGGTCTTAAAGAGGGTTGGATAGGTAGCTTATGAACTGAAGTTGCCTAGTGAAATGAATTTGGTTCATCCGGTGTTCCATTCCATGTCTCTATGTTGAGGAAATGTGTTGGTGATCCTAATGCTATTGTGCCTCTTGAAATTATGGGTGTTGTTGAGGATAACTTGACCGATGAGGAGGTTCCGGTTCAGATTTTGGATAGGCAAGTAAAGAGATTGAGGAACAAGGAGGTGACATCTGTTAAGGTCCGTTAGAGGAACCAACAAACCGAAAGTGTACTTGGGAGGCCCAAGAGGACATGCAAAAGCAGTATCCTTATCTTTTACACTCAACTCAAGCCTAAGATACTAATTCTAAGTCCCCTATGTGATTTCAAGTATTATGTTTCAACCCCTATGTCATTCATATGCATTCACGTTTAAGTTGGTAAGTTATGATGATTTTACACTTACATTGAGATCTTGAAAATGGTGTTTTAAATGTAATATTGCATTTTAATTGGAGCTGGTTTGCTATGATCATTCTTGTCTTGGACATCTCTTTTTCATTCGGGGACGAATGTTCCCAAGGGGAAGATATTGAAAAAAAAAACCAAAAGTGCCCGAAATATATCTCGGAATACCTAGAATTTTAAATTCCATATATCTCAAAATTCATTTGCTATTTTAAAAATCTGACTTCATATTCTTGTTCAAGGGGTCAAAATTAGGTGAAAAAGGATCTAACCCCAATTTAAGAGCAAAAGATTAGCAATTATGAAATTCCCAAATGTTGATTTCCAGAGGGTTTTTGTGTTACCTCTGCGACGTGACCTTGTACATTTTGGGGAATATTGTTTTTCGTTTGTACCAAGACTTCTAAGTCTTCAGCCTAAGTGTTTCCAAATGTATATTTACCCATACTTAGATAAATTTTACCCTCATATCATCCTAAACATTTTCAATACTCACTCAAACACTTAGTCATATTTTCACTCCCCAAACTCAAGTCCCAAACCCTCATCCTAAGCTAAG
>JAOTQJ010033852.1:0-33434 GCA_025642045.1 Solanum sejunctum
TGGTAAGTTTTCCTCCCCTAACGATTATTCTTTTCTATGCTAGATGCTAAACACTAAAGGAAGACGGGCCCAAGCTCACGAGGAGCAACCTACCAATGGTGAGCTCCGAGATGTTTTACTATGCTAGGGCAAGAGACTTTATGAGGAGGAATCCTCTGGTTTTCCATGGGTCATAGGTGGATGACGATACATAAGAGTTCATTGATGAGGTCTACAAAATCTTGAATATCACTGGTGTTAGGCCGAATGAAAAGGCGGAGTTTGAGGCGTACCAACTTAAATAGGTAGCTCAAATATGGTATGATCAATAGAAGGGTGAGAAGGAATATGGTAATGTGGTGCCTTCAGAGGAATTCAAATTAGCTTTCCTTAATCAATTATTCTCTCTTGAGCTTAGGGAAGCAAAGTTAGTAGAGTTTATGAACTTGAAACAAAGTGCTATGAGTGTGAGGGAGTACGCCCTCAAGTTTAATCAACTTTCAAATTATGCTCCCCCTTTGGTGGTCGATCCTAGATCTAGGATGAATAAGTTTGTGATAGAGGTCTCTAACTTGGTAAGGGAAGAATGGCAGTGACAGGCTAATTAGTGATGTGGACTTATCTTGATTGATGACTTATGTTGAGTAAAAGGAGGAGGAGAAATCGACAAAGAAATGGGGGCATGATGCCAAGACAGACCAATTTGAGGGTAAATTCCTAAAGGGTTTTAAATTTCATCAAGCCCAAGGGCCCCCACCTACTACTAATAGGGGCTTTACTAAGAAATTCCCTAGACCTCAAGGTGTTGGTATGATGGCTCCTACTGATATGTTTCCTAAATGTCGAAAGAGCCATATAGGCCCATGTTTGAAGGGTTCAAATGTATACTATGAATGTGGGGTACTTGGTCACAAGGAGAGAGATTGTCTAAGAAACTGTGGTACGGTCCACGGTGCTAACACAGTCCTATTGGGGAGAGATGGCCCTTAAGGTGGTGCCCCCAAGGTACAATCGATTTTATGCTCTACAAGAGAGGCAAGGGGTTGGTGAGGTCCCCAATATTTTTAGTGGTATGTTGAAAATCTTTGACTTCAGTTTGTATGCTTTGATTGATCCGGGGGCCATTCCTTTCTTTATTACCCCTTTTGTTGCTAAAAAGTTCCATGTTTTTCCTGAGTTGTTGCATGAGTCATATGAAGTAGCTACTTGTATCAATACCTCTATTGTTTCTAGAAAAATTTATAGAAGTTGTCCTATTTGCATTTTGCATAAGTTGTAGCCTTTTGAACTTGTGAATTAGACAAGGTAGACTTTGGTGTTATTCTTGGGATGGATTGGCTGCATGCCTACTAAGCTTCTATTGATTGTAGAGCCCATAGGGTCAAGTTTCAATTTCCTAATGAACCCATCCTTGAGTGAGAAAGTCAATATGTGGTGGTCAAGCATAGATTCATTTCATGTATGAAAGCCCATAAGTTGATTTCTAGGGGGTTTGAGGAATCATCCTGTGAGGTTTACAGATAAGGAGTCCAAAGTTCCTTCCATAGAGTCGGTCCCCATTATAAAGAATTTCTTGATGTCATCCCAAATGAGCTTCCCGGTATCCCTCCTAAAAAGGAGATAGATTTTTGTATAGATCTCCCTCTTGATACTCAACCTATCGCCATTTCCGCTTACCGTATAACCCTAGAAGAATTGAAGGAGCTAAAGGAACAATTGAAAGATTTGTTGGAGAAGGGATTTTTAGACATAGTCAATCACCTTTGGGTGCCCCAATGTTTTTTGTGAAAAAGAATGATGGGTTATTTAGAATGTGCATCGACTACCGATAACTCAATAGGGTCACCATCAAGAATAAGTATCTTTTTTCAAGAATTAATCACTTGTTTGACAAATTTCAAGGGGCTAGCTTCTTCTCTAAGATCAATCTTCAGTCTGGGTATCATCAAGTAAGGGTGAGGGAGTGTGACATTCCCAAGACGGCATTTCAGACTAGATATGGACATTATGGGTTTATGGTGATGTCTTTGGGTTAACCAATGCGCCGTCTATCTTTATTGATATACCGAATAGGGTCTTGAAACCTTACCCTGATTCGTTTGTTATGGTCTTCATTGATGATATGTTGATCTACTTACATAGTAGGGAGGAACATATACATCATTTGAGGGTTGTGTTGCAAAAGTTGAGGAAGAAGAGACTATATGCTAAATATGATAAGTGTGAAGTTTGGTTAAAGGAGGTTGCATTCTTGGGTCATGTGGTGTTAGGGGATGGTATAAAAGTGGATCCTAAGAAAACTAGTTTAACTAGAAATTGTCCTAGACAATTGACTCCATCGGATATTAGAAGCTTCTTGGGTATTGTAGGTCACTACTGAAGATTTGTAAATGGGTTCTCCTCCTTTGCTTCCCAAATAACAAAATAGACTCAAAATAAGGTAAAGTTTGAGTGGACCGATGAATGTGAGAGAAGCTTCAAAACATTGAAGGATAGGCTTGTGTCTGCTCCTATATTATCACTATTGGATAGGCTTGAGGGCTTTGTAGTTTATTGTGATGCATCTAGAATTGGTTTGGGTTGTGTTCTTATACAAAATGGTAAGGTCATAGCTTATGCTTCTAGAAAACTCAAAATGCATGAAAGGAACTACTCTACCCATGATCTAGAGTTAGCCACCGTGGTGTTTGCATTAAAGATTTGGCGTCATTATTTGTATGGGGTGCATGTTGATGTCTTCACTGTTCATATGAGCCTCTAATATGTCTTCACTAAGAAAGATCTCAATTTGAGATAAATAAGGTTGCTTGAACTTCTCAAAGATTATGTTATGAGTGTGCATTATCATCCTGCTAAGGCAAATATGGTGGCAGATGCTTTGAGTCGAGTGTCCATGGGTAGCCTAGCCCATGTGGATAGTAGTGATAGAGAGATAGCTAGAGAGGTGCATAGATTAGCTATATTAGGAGTCAGGTCGGAAGAGGTTGGTGATGATGGTATTGTGGTTAATGATGCATCTATGTATTCTTTGGTTGATAAGGTGATAGCAAAACAAGATCTTGACTCTTCCTTGCTTGAGTTAAAGGCCTTGGTGAAACAGGGCAAAGTAGATGTTCTCACCCTTGGGAGATATGGTGCCTTTATGTACCAAGGTAGGTTATGTGTGCCTTGTGTTTATGGTTTGAGGGAGAAGATCCTTGATAAGGCCCGTAATTCTTCTTATTCTAGTCACCCCTATTCCACCAAAATGTATAGAGACTTGAGGGATGTGTATTGGTGGGGAGGCATGAAGAGGGACATTACGAAATTCATTTTTGGTTGCCATAGTTATCAACAAGTCAAAGCCAAACATCAAAGGCCAGGTGGCCTAACGTAAGATATATAGATTCCCACTTAAAAGTGGGAGGTGATTAATATGGATCTTGTGGTTGGGTTGCCCAAGACTAGAAAAGGTTTTGATTCCATTTTGGTGGTGGTTGATAGGATGATGAAATTGGCTCACTTTCTACTGGTGAAGACTACATATGGGGCCGTAGAGTATGCAAGATTTTACATCCATGAGTTAGTGAGGTTGCATGGGGTCCCTTTATCCATTATATTAGATAGTCTTGGGTAATTCACTTCACACATTTGGAGGTCTTTTCAAAAGGGTCTTGGTACCAAAGATAACCTTAGTATGGCCTTCCACTCACAAACGGATGGCCAAGCCAAAAGAACCATTCATGCACTTGACGATATGCATAGGGCTTGTATCTTAGAGCTTAAAGGTAGTTGGGATGATCACCTTCCATTGATTGAGTTTGCCTACAACAATAGGTATCACTCTAGTATCGGTATGGTTCCATTTGAGGCTCTTTATGGGAGACGTTGTAGATCACAGGTGGGTTCGTTTGAAGTTGGAGAGGTGGCTTTAATGGGAATAGATCTGGTTATGGAGGCTCTTGAGAAGGTTAAGATTATTAGGGAAATGTTTAGGATAGCCCAAAGTGATGAAAAATGTTACGCCGGTGTAAGAAGGAAAAATATAGAATTTCAAGTGGGTGATTGGGTCTTTTTGAAGTTTTCTCCAATAAAAGGTGTGTTCCATTTTAGCAAAAAGGGGAAGTTGAGTCCAACCTTTGTTGGCCCTTAAAAGGTGATACAGAGGATTGGCAAGGTAACTTATGAGTTGAAGTTGCCTAGAAAAATGAATTTAGTTCACCCAGTGTTCCATGTCTCAATGTTGAGAAAAAGTTTTGGTGACCCTAATGTCATTGTGCCTCTTGATGTTGTGGGTGATGTTGAGGACAACTTGACTTATGACGAGGTTCCAGTGCAGATTTTTGATAGGCAAGTAAAGAGATTGACGAACAATGACGTGGAATCCATTAAGGTCTTTCGGAGGAACCAACAAGTTGAAAGTGCTACATTGAAGGCCGAAGCAGACATGCAAAAGTGGCATACTTATCTTTTCTTCTCCACTCAAGCCTAGGTACTAATCGTAAGTACTCTATGTGAATTCAAGTCTAATATTTCAGCCTCTAAGTCATTCATATGCTTTCATGCTCAAGTTAGAAAACTTATAATGATTTTACACTTATGTAGAGAATTTGGAATTGGCGTTTTATATATTTTATTGCATTCTTGTTGGGGATAATTTGTTGATAATCACTCCTTTCTTATACATCTCTTTTACATATGGGACAAATGTTCCCAAGAGGGAGATATTGTAACGATCCTAAAAAAGTGCCAGAAAATGTGCGTTGGAATGCCGAGAATTTTAATTTTCATAGATCTCAAAAGTTGTGCGATATTTCAAAAATTTGACTTTGGATTCTTGTTCAGGTGGTCCAACTTAGGGGGACAAGGATTTAATACCAATTTAAAAGCAAAGATTTAGCAATCACAAAATTACACGAACGCAAATTCCAGTGGGGTTTTCGCATCACCTCAACGACGCGCCCCTGTGTTATTTTCAACACTATTTTTCAACTTTGGTCCAAGACTTTAAGTCTTGGGCCTAAATGTTCCCATATGTGTTTTTACTTATGATTAGTCAAATTTCGCCCTTATACTACCATAAACATTTCCCAATACTCACTCAAACACTTAGTCGTATTTTTACTCCCCAAACTCAAATCCCAAACCCTCGTCCCAAGTTAAGGTTTCCTTCAAGGTTCTTCTTCAAGCTTCAAGCCTCCATCTCCAATCTTCACCAAATTCATCTCTAATCTAAGATATGCGGTGTTGAACTATTGGGTCCTTTCACCCATGGTGCCTAAGCTTCATTTTTAATAATATTGCATAATTTAAAGTTAATCTTTCATGTGGGTCTTGTACATTAAGAAATTTACTGCACAGTGATATGAGTTCATGAAAGTATGGTTGTTTTAGCATGTTTTGAGCTCTAAATCTTGGATCTAATGTTGGCTTTTTAAAACACCACACCTTATATGTACTAGTCCTATGCACGTGAAATATGATATCGCTTGGTCAAATTAGCACCTATTTTTAAAAGAGCTTGAATGTCAAATTAGAGGATGATATGTACATTTAACACTTAAGAGGGTCGAGTGTATACAACTTTTAAGTCAAACTGAGGAGATTACAACCTTAAAAGAATTGAGAGAAGTGAGGTGCTTGTAGGACTTAGCAAACTAGTAGGTGAGTCACCTACTTGCCTAGTTTAAATTTGCTAGCTAGACTGAGACGAGGCCCTACACCGAATCTCTCCAAGTTCGATAATGAATAAAATCTGATTTAAGTGTGTGACTTGTTCCCACATTTTAGCATCACCAATGAAAAATACTTACAATCCAAGATGAATAAAAAGAGCCCAAGTACATCACAACCCACTTTACTATTTGAGCCCAAACTAAGTGAAGAGAAATTGGGAAAATGGGTTGTCAAGGACCATCAAAGTTTAAACCCAATTAGGCCCAAGTGAATGGGACAAGCTTCTACATCACCACCTTGATAATGTAACCCTTACGCCACACAAGAAATTCAGCCAAAGGCTCCTTTATAAAGGCTTACAAGTAGCATCTTTAAGTCATTCTTAACTTGGAAAAAATCATCTTTCACATGCTTTCTCTCTACACATTCTTAACTTTGCAAAGCAGTAATAGTGAGACTTTTAGGGTTCATGGATTACGCCCTACACCTTGAGGGTAAAGGAACGTAAGAATACTTATATGTTTAGTATGGTTTTCTTGCGAAAAACAAGAGATTAGCTGGTTATGTTTATGCTGAAATTTTTAGACAACATGTGTCCTAAGGATTGTTGTGCACTTATCTTGTAGAATAAGAGGCTTTTCTTTTTTTGCTTTGCTAGATTAGAGTAAGAATTATATTTTTAACAAGGTTTAGTTTGTTAGTGATGTAACCAGGCTACTGCAACACTTTTACAATCCCCCAAAATGAGTTTTTGTACGATTTCATAATTGTGCTCTTAATAGAAACTTATGGGATGATAATTAGAGACTGTTGTTTCACGTTCTCTATATACTTTAGAAATATTTTTGCACTATTTCAGGATAGTGTTTATGTGTATATACGTTGGGGACTGTTTGGTGAAAGTTGGAACATGTTTCGAATTGTCGACATCGAAATGTAGCTAAGGGATGTAACATTATGCCGCCTATTTGTACGTTGTGTAATTATTATGTGTTGTGCTTTATGAGCTATTGTAAGACTATTATGGCATTAAAAAAGACTGAATATGATATGCATATGATAATATATATTATAAAATAGGATTAGAGGCGGAAAGGTTGTAAGAATACGCTCTGATTTACAATTATACTCTTGTTGCCCGTGTGGTGTTCTTTTATGAGATTGTGCTGCTAAGATGTATCTACTGACTTCTAATGCTAGTTTTATCACCTACTATATTGTAGATAAATATCTGGAGGAAGGGAAAGTTTTATCGAGGTAATAGCGAGGTCATACAATGAAGTATGTAAGGCTACTCGATTTCATATTACTTGGCATAAAATCTTGATTCTTCCTTGGTAAAATAAGCCACTTACGAACTCCAACACAACTATTAACCATGTCTCCACTCTTTCATATGTTCATATTCTCCTATACATAGTCACCTTCAAATCAGCATATATACATGGATACCAAGTTACATGTTTTCGTGTTGCTAAATAAAGTTCATGAGTTTATTCATCTCATACGTATTTCATTATTTGTGTAACGTACTCTTCTCATTGTCATATTATCTTGTATGAATATTTACATGTCACATGCTATATCTACAGTGTTACACTCCAATATTATGACCACCAAAAGAATCATCTCAAAGGTAATTGAAAGATAAAGTATACTGCTTATTGATCGGTGGTAAAGAATCACCTAGCCATAGTCTATCCTATCATGGAGGGTAGCCTAAGGGGTGAAAGGAAAAGCCTAGCAAGGGCCGATACCAATATATATTTACTACTGATAAGCTAGTCATTTGTATTATTTATTGTGCATAAACTATACAGTAAAGGCAAAGTAATAAAAAGAACATAAAGTACAGGATCCCACCATATAATTACTGGTGGTCTCTTATCCAACACAAGTGCATAGTATCATTTGAGTTGTTACTCATATACAGTATTTTCTACCTTACATATTCTGTAGATTATCTTGTACTGATGTCTCTTATGGGAGACCTGCATTTCATGCTGCAGGTACAGGCGCTAGTAGATCCCCCTAGTAGGAGTACAAGATATCCAGATGTTGTTACCAAGCTCAAGGTTGCTTCAGAGCATTGTGTGTCTAGAGCTTATATTCCTGACCCTTATCAGATACTTTTTCTTATCTAGAGACTTTGTAGGCTATATAAATCAAAATGTGGTCATGTCTCATACTTTAGACAACGTGGCCCCAACAGCCTAGCCATATACGTTTCCTTTTGCCTTGTTATTACTGTTTACTTTATTAAAGGAATGTTGAATAAAGAAATCCCTTGTAATATGTATAGAAAGTACATGGATACAGGTTGGTTCTCTCGATCCTTATCGGCAATGGGTGCCAGTCTGCCTTGACGAGACTTTAGGCATGACAAAAGTAGTATCAGAGCAGGTCATCCTAGGGAGTCTACAAAGTTGTGTCTATGTAGAGTCTTGTTTATTGATGTGTTATGCACCACATTTACACGCAGGAGGCTATGTGGCATTTAGGAGTTGTCACTTTCTTTTTATTCTAAAGATCGTGCCATAGAGCCAAGTGTAATAGGTGGATTGTGTCTGACCTCTAAATTGTTTTATATAGCAAGTATGCTAGAAACCAGGAAAAACAAAGGTAAAGGCAAGGAATTAGAAGTGGTAGTTGCTATACTCAGTCGGGTGAGACAACGAATTGAGGCTCAAGATGAGTCTCTTTCACAGACCCCTCCAACTTTTCCATCACCTGATGAACCAGCAAGAAGTGAAATTCCCCCAGAACCATCTGTCGATGCTACCATGTAGGATCTAAGAAATGGAGTATAACTATTAACTCGTATAGTTGCTGGCCAAGGTCAAATACACTAAGGTCTAGTTATAGGTACAGGTGGTGCGAATAAGGCAGCTAGTACGAGGATACATGACTTCCTTAATTTGGACCCTCCATCCTTCACTGTGTCAAATACTAGTGAATATCAACAAGACTTTATTAACTAGATTCATTGCACTTTATATATTATGCATATCAGTGGTACATAAATTGTCGAGTTAGCGACATATAAGTTGAAGGGTATGGCTATATTCTTGTATGAAGCTTGGAAGCAATCTAAGGGTATAGACGCACCTCCAACTACCTGGAAGGAGTTCAAAGAGGAATTTCTCGACCATTACCTGCCATTAGAAATCCTAGAGACCCATGTAGATCAGTTCTTGATTCAACATCAAGGGAATATGAGCGTGAGGGAATATAGCCTTCAATTTAATTCCCTAGCATGGTATGCTCCCAATGTAGTTGTTACTGTGGCAGATAGAGTTCATTGATATATGGTTAGATTGGATACTTCTCTAGTAAAATACTATACCATTGCTTCCCTGAATAAAGACATGGATATAGCGAGGATGCAAGTTTTCGCACAGAAATTAGAGGATCAGAGGCAAAGAAGGACACAAGAGTTGGAAATGGGGCAAGCCAAAATGGCCAAATCTACGAGGCAGTTTACTCTATTCTAAGGTGATCTTAGGCCTCAATTTTCTAATAGACCGTGTAGGTCATCATCGTCCTACTCTGCAGCTAGTGCTCCACCAGAAATTCAAGGGCCGAGAAGCAATCAGTTTGGTCAACAAGGTTAGGGACAAGGTGCAGAAACAATAGGATATTTGACAGGCTAGCAAATGACTCCTAGGTAGCCTTGTAAATAGTATAGAAGAAGTTATTTCGATATATGTCATGTGGTGACAGACGCTTGTTATTGGTGTGCTATGCCTGGGCATATGATGAGAGATTGCCCGAGGAAGCGTATGGGTGATATAGCACAATCTACTAGGACAACTATTGCATCATCATCATCATCATCATCATTTCCTCTAGTAGGTAGGGCTCAACAAGCACTACAGGTCGTGGTAGAGGTGTAAGAGGGGCAGCTAGCTCTAGCAGAGTCTAGAATCGCACTTATGCTCTAAGGAGTCAGCAAAGCTTCACCCAATATGGTCACAAGTACATTGTCCATCTTTTCACATAATGTATATACATTAATTAACCCTAGTTCTGCACTGACATATATCAATCTATTAGTTACTGGAAAGCTTGAGAGAACACGTAAATTATTGAACAAACCATTTGAAGTGTTTACACAAACCGGTGAATCTATTATGGCTAGAAGGGTTTATTACAACTGTGTAG
This sequence comes from Solanum sejunctum, assembly GCA_025642045.1. Lineage (NCBI taxonomy): Eukaryota > Viridiplantae > Streptophyta > Magnoliopsida > Solanales > Solanaceae > Solanum > Solanum sejunctum. Next base: position 9,799 of record JAOTQJ010033852.1, read on the forward strand.
TAACCGTTTGTTATTATGACACATTGGTTGACCTTATTGAGCTGGAAATGTTGGTATTTGATTTTAGAATGGGTATGGATTGGTTATCTTCTTGCTATGCCACCGTGGATTGTCGAACTAAGAGAGTGTACTTCCACTTTCCAAATGATGTCTCTTGAATGGGATGGCAATGTTGGGGAGCCAAAGGGTAAGTTTATCTCTTATTTTGAGGCAATAAAGATGATATCTAAGGGGTATATATATGTCATTTAGTTAGAGTAAGGGATATGGAGGCAGAATCACCAACTCTTCAATTAGTTCCAATAGTGAATGAATTAGTTGATGTGTTCCCTGAAGAACTTCCAAGCTTACCTCCGGAATGAGAAGTAGATTTTGGTATTGACTTACTTCCAGACACTCAACCTATTTCTATCCCTCCATATAGAATGGCCCCGACAAAATTACGTGAATTAAAGGAGCACTTAAAAGACTTATTAGAGAAGGTTTTTATAAGACCTAGTGTGTCCCCTTGGGGTGCACCAGTGTTATTTTTATGTAAAAAGGACGGCACCTTGAGAATGTGTATCGACTATCGACAATTTAATAGGGTGACAATTAAGAACAAATACCTCTTCCCCAAGATTAATGATTTATTTGATTAGTTGCAGGGTGCCAAATGCTTTTCAAAAATTGATTTAAGATCAAGTTATCACCAAGTGATGGTTAAGGAGAAAGATATACCTAAGACTGCTTCAGAATACGCTATGGTCACTTTTAATTTATTGTTATGTCATTTGGACTATCGAATACACCAGCGATTTTTATGAATCTGATGAATAGGGTATTTAAGCCATTCTTGGATGTGTTTGTGATCGTATTTATTGATGATATTTTGGTATATTTAAGTACAGAAGAGGACCATGCAAATCACTCACGACAAGTGTTATAGGTTCTTCATGATCAACAGTTGTATGATAAATTTTCTAAATGTGAATTTTGGCTAAAATTAGTGGCATTCTTGGGTCATATTGTGTTTGATGAGAGAATAAGGTTTGATTCACAAAAGATAGAGGTTGTGAAGGTTTCGCCAAGGCCAACAACACCCATGGAAGTTCGAACCTTTCTAGGGTTGCCAGGTTATTACAGAAGGTTTATTGAAGGTTTTTCTTCTATTTCTGCACCTCTAGCAAAGTTGACAAATAAGGCACCCAATTTCTAATGGAATGATGTGAAAGGAGCTTGCAAGAGATAAAGAATAAGCTAACTTCTGCACCTGTCCTAGTACTTCAAGAAGGCACCGAGGGGTATAAAGTGTATTGCAATACTTCAAGAGTTGGCATAGGGTGTGTACTGACAGAACATGATAGGGTAATTACTTACGCATCTAGAGAACTATGACCACATGAGAAAAATTACCCAACACATGATCTTGAGCTAGAACTGGTTGTGTTTGTTCTGAAAATATAGTGCCACTATTTGTATGGGGTTCACATTGACATATATACTGATTATAAGTGTTTGTAATACATTTTTAAGTAGAAAGACCTAAATTTAAGACAATGGAGATAGGTAAAGCTAATTAAGGATTACAACATTGATATACTATACCATCCAAGGAAGGAATATATGGTAGCCAATGCTCTGAGTCGTAAGACAATCATGAATGCTGGTGATCAGGTCATGGTAAGTCAAGGAGTGGCTAAGAATCTATGTCAACTAGCTAGTTTGAGAGTTCACCTTCTTGAAACTCCAAAGGAAGGGGTTATTGTACATAATACAGAAACGTCTTCATTAGTAATAGAGGTGAAAAGAAATAGTTCAAGGACCTTGTTCTATAATAGCTTAAGGAAAAGGTGAGTTAGGGTATGATGAAGGGCTTTGACCTTACACAAAATGGAGTACTTTATTGCCAAAATTGATTATGTGTTCCTGATATTAATGGACAAAGAAAGAGGATGATGGAAGAGGCCCATTACTCTAGATATTCCATCCATCCAGGATCAACTATGATTTATCATGACCTGAAGGGAATGTTTTGGTGGTGAAGCATGAAAAAGGACCTTGCAGATTTTGTGGCTTAATGTCCAAATTACCAACAAGTCAAAGTAGAACACCCAAAGCCAGGAGGTTATATGCTATGTATAAAGCTTCCAATATGGAAGAGGGATATGATCAACATGGATTTTGTAACTAGGTTCCCTCGCTTATTTCAGAAGTTTGACTCCATAAGGGTAATAGTTGATAGACTCATAAAGTTAGAACACTTCTTGCTAGTTAGGAGTGATTATACAGTTGAAGAATATGTCAAGTTATACCTCAAAGAGATAGTCAAGCTACATAGGGTCCCAATCTCAACTATATCTAATCAAGCAGCTCAATTCACTGTGAAGTTTTGGAAGTCCTTCCAAAGGAGTTTAGGGACAAAAGTGAATTTGAGTACAAAATTAAACCCTCAGACAGACGTTGAAGCTAATTGCATTATTCAAACACTTGAAGATATGTTGCAAGCTTGTGCATTATAATTTAAAGATTATTAGGTGGATCATTTGAGACTTATTAAATTTGCCTATAATAATAGCTACCACTGGAGTATCAAGATGGCACCTTATGAAGATTTATATGGAAGGAAATGCAGGTCACCAATTGGATCATTTTGAAATGGGTGAAACCACCTTGCTTGGGCTAGATCTAGTACAACAAGCCATGGAAAAAGTTAGGGTAATACAGTAGCAACTAGAAATAGCCCAAAGTAGTCACAAATCATATGTGGATGCTAGAAGAAGAGGACTAGAATTTTCAGTAGGGGATTGGGTATTTTTAAAGGTATCTCCAATGAAAGGGGTTATGAGATTCGGTATAAAAGAAAAACTCAGCCTACGTTACATAGGTCCATATAAAATTGTTAAGAAGTTTTGGCATGTTGCATATGAATTAGAGCTACCTAAGAGCTTTCAATGGTTCATCTAGTTTTTCATGTCTCAATGCTTCGAAAATGCATAGGTAACCTATCAAGTATCACTCCTATTGAAGATGTGCAGGTTACAGAAGATCTCACCTATGAAGAGGTACCTATTGCTATTCTAGATCGTCAAGTTAAGAAGCAAAGGAATGAAGAAATAGCTTCAGTTAAAGTACACTGGAGAAACCAGCAAGCAGAAGAGGTAACGTGGGAGGCTGAGGATGCGATGAAATCAAAATACCCATACTTATTTGAAGATAAAGAGGAAGTGCAACATGCATAATTAAGGCATTAGTAGGAATGTGTATTTGAATGATTATTTCATTAAACAAGGTTAAGCTATCTAATTATGCTAATATTCGAGGATGAATGTTCCTAAGGGGCGGAGAATGTAACACCCCACACCTTACATGTAGTATTCGTTTGCACATGAAACATGATATGTCTTGCTCAAAATAGTGCCTATTTTTAAAAGTGCTTGAATCTCAAATTAGAGGGTGATATGTATGTCTAACGCTTAAGAGGGTCGAGTGTGTAGAAGTTTAAGTCAAATTGAGGAGATCGCGACCTTAAATGAAATGATAGAAGTGAGTTGCTTGTAGGACTTAGGAAGCTAGTACATGAGTCACCTACTTGCTTAGTTTAAACTTGCTAGCCTGACTGAGACGAGGCCCGACAACAAATCTGTCCAAGTTTGATGATGAATAAAGTCTGAGTTGAGGGTGTGACTTGGGCCCACATTTGAGCATCACCAATGGAAAATACTAACAGCCCAAGATGAATAATAAAAAGGGAACAAATACATCACAACCCACTTGACTATTTGGTCACAATCTAAGTGAAAAGAAATTAGCAAAACGGGCAGCCAAGGCCCATCAAGTTTGAAATCCAATTAGGCTTAAGTAAAAGGGCCAAGCTGCTGCATCACCACCTTTATAATATGAATCCTTAAACGACACAAGAAATTCAGCCAAAGGCTCCTTTAAAAAGGCTTGTAAGTAGCATTTTTAAGTCATTCTTAACTTGGAAAAATAATCAGCTTTCACTAGCTTTCTCTCTACACCTTCTTAACTTGCAAAGCAGCCACAAGGAGACTTTTAGGGTTCTTGGGGAAGCCGTACACCTTGAGGGTAAAGGTAAGCAAGAATACTGATATTTTTAGTATGGTTTTCTTATGAAAAACAAGAGACTAGACTGGTTATGTTTATGCTGAAATTTTTGGACTGCATATGTCCTAAGGATAGTTGTACATTTCTCTTGTTGATTAAGAGGCTTTCCTCTTTTTGATTGGATGTATTATGAAGTAAAACTTATGTTTTAAACAAGTTTTTAGTTTGTTATTGATGTAACCTGGTTGATGCACCACTTTTACTATCCGCAAAAATGAGGAGTTGTACGATGTCGTAATTATGCTCTTAAGAGGAACTTGTGAGATGATAATTTGAGATTGTTATTTCACATTCTCTATATACTTTAGAAATATTTTTCGCCATTTTAGGACTACTTTATGTGTATATATGTTGGGTACTATTTGGTGAAAGTTGGCACAAGTTTGGAATTGTCAACGTTGAAATGTAGTGAAGGGACGTAACGCTATGCCGTCTATTTGTAAGTTCTATAGAATTATTATGCGTTGTGCTTTGTGGGTTGTCGTAAGACTCCTATGACACTACAATAGGATGGACATGATATGCATATGAGAATGTGTATTAGAAAATATGATTCGAGGCGGAAATGTTGAAAGAATATGCTCGGGTTTATAATTATATGCTTGCTACCCGTGTTTTTTTTTTACGAGATTGGGCTGCCAAGATGTATATACTGGATGGTAATGCTAGTTTTATGACCTACTATATTGTATATAAATATTTGGAGGATGGGAAGGTTATCTCAAGGTAATAGCGAGGTCGTACAGTGAGGTATGTCCCTACTCGATTTTTTATTATTTGGTAGGAAATCTAGATTCTTCCTTAGCAAATAAAGGCACTTACGAACTCTGACATAACTATTAATCGGGTATCCACTCTTTCACATGTTCATATGCTCCTATATATAGTCACCTTTAAATTAGCATACATACGTGGATATCAAGTTACATGGGTTCTTAGTGCTAAATAAAGTTCATGAGTTGTTTCATCTCATATGTATTTTATTATTTGTATAATGTACTTTATTCATTGTCATGTTGTCTTGTATGATTATTTACATGTTATATTCTACATCTAGAGTCCTATATCTCCAATATTATGACCACCAAAAGAATCATCTCAAAGGTAATTGAAAGATAAAGTATATTGCTTATTGATGGGTGGTAACCCGAGGGGTGGAAGAATCACCTAGCTAGGGTCAATCCTATCACGGGGGGTAGCCCAAGGGGTGAAAGGAAAAGCCTAACTAACGTTGATTCCGATATAGATTTACCACTGATCGGCCGGTCATTTGTATTATATATTGTGCACAGATTATACAAGTAAAGGTAAAGTAATAAAAAGAACATAAAGTACAGGATCCCAGAATATAACTACACGTGGTCTCTTATCCAACACTAGTGTATAGTTTCATTTGAGTTGTTACTTAATATATAGTATTTTATGCCATACATATTCAGTAGAATATCTCGTACTGATGTCCCTTATGGGGGATCTGCATTTCATGTTATAGGTACAAGTGCTAGTAGATCACCCCAGTAGGAGTACAGGATATCCAGTTGTTGTTACCAAGCTCCAGGTTGCTTCAGAGCTTTATATGTCTAGAGCTTATATTTTTGTATTGTATAGTTAGTCAAGGCAGGGCTTGTCCCGACCTTTATCAGAGACTTTTTCTTATCTAGAGTCTTTGTAGACTATGTAAATTATAATGTGGTTATGTCTCATACTTAGACAATGTGGCTCCAATGGCCTAGCCATAAGCATTTCCTTTTGGCTTCTTATTACTACTTACTTTCTTAAAGGTATGTTGAATGAACAAATCCCTTGTAATACTTATAGAAAACACATGGATACAGGTTGGTTCTCCTGAGCTTTATCGGCAATGGGTGTCATTCCGCCTTAACGGGACTTTGGGCATGATAGCTTTGATGAGGGGTTTTTATGTGAATGTCTTGGGGATGTTGCAAGGTGTTGATTGATGCTTTTACAATAGATTTTCTTGCATGATTTTATCTCTAATTTGCATGGTCTTTTTCCCCCATTACACACACCTCAAGTGTTTGATAAAATGTCAGACTAGGGTTTCTAGTGGAAATGAATGTCCAAAGCATGAGAGATGATGTGATTGATCGTATGATGATGAAATGAGTATGTATGATGTACTCTTTATAAAGTATTGCACTATAGCATACTCGATCCAGGGGGACAAGATCCCGGGTAACTATGTTGGGGGTATATACTAATCAACCATTTGAGGATTTTATACTTCGTCACCGTGTTGGTAAGGTGTGATTATCATCAACCATATGATGAGTTTATACCACAAAACCACAAAGAGGTTTATATCTTGGATAGCTAACTTAGTCTCTTTTACATATATGATATCCTATATGAGCATGAGTTACTTAATCATTGATCATACATGTCATATTGTATATTATGCCTATTGCTTAATATTATGCACCTTGATTATGATGCCTATCTATTCTTGCATTGCATCCTACAACACATGTCATATTGTATATTATGACTATTGCTTAATATTATTCACCTTGATTATGATGCCTATCTATTCTTGCATTGCATCCTACATACATAGTATATTCAAATGTACTAACGCATACTCTATGCCTACATGAAGTCACGATGCAGGAATCGATGCCAAAGATGATCATGGTCCACCAAGTGGCTAGTTAGGTGTTATTCAAACTTGTTGGTGTGTCCTCCATTTTGGGGATCTAGTCTATATTTCTTCTATTATGTATTGAGTCATTCATCTTTATTGTTTATTTTCAGTATGAGGGTGACCTCGATTACTTTGTTTTGGCCCCCAATCTTATCTATGTATTTAGAGGTGTTTGTTGGATAAGTTATGTATCTATGTTATGAGCTCTGTCTCCTTGTCTCTTGATGATGATGTTTTGTGAGCTATCCCTTATCCCCTTTGCCTTTTATTACTTTATGTTGTTTTACATTGCTTCTGCGAGCAAGGATGTGTAATAATATGCTATGAGGCTTGTCTGGGGTTCCTTCTAGTTCTCTATTTACCATGTCATGTCTAGGACCTATGCTTGGGTTATGATAGGTGGATTAGGGAAACATAAAAAACAACCCAACTTAGACAAAGGTCCTATTCTGATATGAGGAGAAGAAATCTTGAGTTTAAGGTTGGTGAATGGGTTTATTTGAAAGTATCACCCATGAAGGTGTGGTCCATTTTGGCAAGAAGGGGGGGGGGTAAGCCCAAGGTTCATGACTCCTTATAAAGTTTTGAGGAGACTGGGAAAGGTTGCATATGAGTTGAATTTGCCTATGGAGAAGGACGTGGTTCATCTGGTCTTTCATGTGTCCATATTGAGAAATTGTATGGGCGAGCCAAGTGCCATAGTGCCATTGGATGTTGTGGGTGTTGTAGGAGATAATTTGACTTATTAGGAGGTCCCTGTGACAATTTTAAATAGGACAGTGGAGAGGCTGAGGAACAAAGATGTAGCATCAAGGTACTTTGAAGGAACCAACAAGTTAAAAGTGCCACATGCGAAGCCTAGGCAGACATGATCTCTTCCTATCTACTCAAGCCGAAGGTACTAATTTAAATCCCTTACATGATCTCAAGTCTTAATTTTTCAGTCCTTATGTCATTTTCCATGCATTTATGTTTATGTTGACAAGTTTATGGTGATTTTGACATTCATGTTGATATTTTTGAAAAATATTTTTAAATTCATTTGTTGCATTCATGTTGATCAAAAATCTTCATGATTACTTTTATTATGCATATTTCTTTCATAGTCGGTGACAAATGTTCCCAACAGGGAGATATTGAAATGCCCCCAAAAAATATTTCAAAAATGCCCATAATCATAATTTTCATATATCTCAAAATTTGCACGTGATATCAAAAATCTAACTTCATATTATCAATTAGGGGGCAAAATTGAGTGGAAAATAGGTATAACCCAGATTTTAGAGAGCCCATAGCGAAAAATAATTTTTGCTAATTTTTTATTTCGAGTGGCCATCTGTGCCTTCGTGGCGATGCGCTAGGGGCGCGAATTAGTTTTGGAATGAAGTTCACATCTGGTCCACGTCGCACCAAGGGTATGGACTAGTATATTATTTTCCTTGGTTTTTCTATCTTGGCCAAGGGCATTGGAGTCACAGCCCCATGCATATTTATGTGTGAAACACCTATACTTAGCCATTTTTTCAACTCTAGATCACTCAAAAACCCTCTCTAAAACCTCTACAACACTTTATTAAAATTTCCTTCCAAATCCAATGATTTCAAGCTAACATTGGATCTCAAGAACTCAATCCAAGATCCAAACCTCCTTCCAAGATTAAATCAAGGAATCCCCAAATTTAGGTATATGGTTTTCATCCATTGGGTGCTTTCACCCATGGAGCCCAATCTTCGTCTTTATGAAACTTGCATGTTTTCAAGTTGTATTATCTATGGGTATCTTCCATTATGGATTATGAGTATAAATTATGTTGAGGTTTTATGAAATATTGATTGATTATGTATTACCATCTATTTCAAGCTTATACCATGTATTGATTTGTCTATTGAGACTACGCATGTTTTGTGCTATGAAACTATGATCTATTATGTGATTTGATGATGAATTTCAAGATACCCAACATAAGGGTTTTACAATATATTTGTGGGTTGATTTGTATTGAGCTTTCCAATATTATTTCACTCTTGAATTGCATGAATTTAAACTAGTATCATGAACACACCAAGTGTTTCATAACATGTCAAGTCAAGAATTCTCAAGTTATTGATGATCTATTACATGATTTACATGTCAAGTGCCTATCTGACGATTAAAGGGCTTTTGAGTATCTATTGAATTCATTAAAATATCTATGATATTACAAGTATTAAGTTAAGCCCTAATTTCATGATTTTTACCTTTTGTTAGCCATTCATGTTAAAGCAAGGGTTCATGTGTTATTATTATTACTCTCATGTTTTCAAGTCAGGATGACCATTAGAGGTTAAGCATATTTATGAGATACTCTGGTCATGCTCTTACAAGCTATTCATGTTATGGTTAATGTATTATTATTACATGTATTCTATGGGATTATACATACCACTGATGTATTAGATATCGGTGTGGAATATCTTCAAGAGTCCATACTCCTTCCTCAAACTATGTGCCAATATAGGATTATGCTTCACCCTTGCTATACTAGTGGATCCATTTAGTACCATTTTATCATGAAATCCACCCTAAAATAAGACAGGTTCCCATAATGAGGGTTACTTCTTCAAAATGGGATAAGCCCCCGTAAGGTGAAGTATGGTTTACCTTTGCTAGTAGGCCACCTCTTTATCGATGAGGGGTAACAATTAATATTCCAAGTTGTAGCTTGCTTGGTCTTACTTTTGTGGGTTAGAATCTGTTCCTATATATGTATTCTATTCTATGCAAGTTGAATGATTTATAAGCATGTTTTACTTCACACATTTATCATACTTATCTATTGCATAGTATTATTCATTTTGGATATATTGGCTCATGTCTTGTTGCATTCAATCCTACATACTTAGTACATTTATATGTACTAACACATAATATATGCCTATAAGAGATCACCATGTCAGGATCAGAGTTTCATTTGATCATCCTCCGCCTTCACGTGGCTAGTTTATTTCTTTGAAGCAAGCTTTGCTGAGTCCACAATTGCGAGGAATCCATTTATTTTATGCTATGTTGAGAGTCTTTCTTTATGTTGAATACTTATTACTATAGGGGTTAGCCTGGGGAGTGTCTTGGCCGCCACTCCATTCTAAATGTAAAGGTGTTATTGGATATTGTGTACTCACGCTATCGGGCTTGACTTGTATTATGGTTCTATATTTATGAAAGATTTTCCTTAGTCCCAATTCCCTTTTTATGTACGAATCTTGTTTGGGATGTCTTTGGACTTCTCACTCACCATGTCACATCTAGACCCTAGGCTTGGGTTGTGACACTAATTTAGGAAATATTCTAGCTTATTTGAATCAATGTACTAAGGGATGTCTACCCAGTGACAAGGTGGCCAATTCAGAAGGGCATGATCAGTAGTGCTTGGACATTACTACTCACAAGTGGAAAGTTGAAAGGCACTAAAGCATCACTTGTTGTTGATGAAGGTTTGAAGGTTGTTGTAGAGGAAGAGGTATGATTGTTGTCGAGGATGATGAGTAGGAGACTTGAGTTGTAACTGATGATACTCTTGGCACCCCCAATAATGATAAGGAAGAGAAACATACGGATAATATAGTGAAAACCAAGAACACTTTACCCAATAATGCAAGTTTAGTAGAGAGGACGAAGACACCTCATGTAAAAGTGAATCCTCCATTCTCACAAAGATTGAAGAATAAAGAGGAGAATGCATAATTTCAAAAGTTTTTTTTATGTTTAACTCTTTGTCAATAAAAGTACCCCTTGTGGAAACTGATGTGTTGTGAAAATACAACATATTTTATGCCTAAAACTTATGATCTTATGTGTTCTCAATGCAAATTTGTGGGTTTTATATGTTTTTGTGTTTGTTTTTGTAGGAAAGTGGGTTGGCATGATCATTGGAGAAAATTACAAAGTTTTTTGGCTTTTGAAGCTTACGAGACACTTTACGAGTCATAGAGAAATGTATGAGTCATAGAGTGGGTTTAGTGGGGATTTCTCATGAAGAATAAAAGTCTGAAGTTAAGTTATGCGAGAGTCGTATACTAGTCATAGATCACTCTACGTGTTGTATAGAGAGATATCGTGGAAATTTCCAGAGAAGAACCAGGTGATGATGATGAAGTAAGAAGGAGATATGAGCAACAGATCAAACTATGACTCATAAAGTGGATCTGTAGCTTTGAAGTCCAAGATTCAACAAGATGACTGCAAGACCTCGATTACAACTTGTGAACTCAATCATGAGTCGCAACTGCTTGTCATATGGTTCGCCAACCAATTTTTCTATTTTTTGGGACTTGTTTGTAAATACAATAATAGTATAATTAGGTTATTTTTATTAATGAGGATAGAAGAATAAATTATAGAACGTCATTAAAGTACTTTTTAGGGTTTTATACTTGGAGACTTAATGTTGGAGAGGAGAATACACTTGTAAATTCATTGTATCTTTCAACCTTGTGATTCTCAATGCAAATTGGGTTTGCCCATTCTTCAATTTATTTGGGTAAGAGATTAACTATATTTTCTCATTTCAGAGTTTCTTTATTTACCTATAGCATGAGAAGCTAAAACCACAACCTAGGGTTGTGGGAACCATGAAGATCTAATTAAATAGACCCGAATAATTTAGGATTCTTGGAATGGGTATTTACATGTATTAATCAGTTCTTTAAGTCATATATAGGGGTTTCGTGAAGATTTCCAGATAAGGACTAGATGATGAAGATGAAGTCTACAAGAAGGAGATACGAGTCTACATCAAACTATGACTTGTAAAGTGGATCCATAAGTGAAGTCAAAGAAACAATAATATGAACATGAGACCCCGATTATGACTCATAAACCAAGTCACGAGCTGTAACTGCGTGTCGTAGGGTTCACCGACTAACTTTTCTATTATTTTTGGACTTGTTTGTATACTATAAATAGTATACTTAGGTTAGTTTTTTTGTAAGGAGTGCAGCTGAAGAGAACATCATTAGAGTACTTTTTAGGGTTTTACACTTGGAGACTAAATATTGGAGAGGAGAATACACTTGTGGATTCATTATATCTTTCAACCTTGTGATTCTCAAGACAAATTGGGTTTGATTTTTTCTTTTTCAAATCTATCGGTAAGAGTTTAATTTTGTTTTCTCAACTCATATTTCTTTATCTACGCATAGCATGAGTAGCTAAACCCACAGCTTGGGCTTGTGGGAACCATGAAGCCCAAATCAAATAGTCCCTGATTATTTGCAATTCTTAGAATGGGTACTTACATGCATTAATCAATTCAATTTCTTTTGTATATTTTTTAATGGTGGTCAACATTAGAACATGCCAATAGATGGGGTCTCGTAGACCCATCCGACCAAGATGTTAAGAGGGGTAAATTTAACCTCTCCAGTTTCTACTAAGTCTAAACTACATTGATTTGACCCCATCCATGTTCGTTGTCACTTTACAGAATCCTAATACATCTCATTCCTCATATTTGAAAAAATCTGTCTCTAAACTCTCTGAATCACTCTCAAGTTCCTTCAAAGCTTCAAGCAAGAAGGTGTAAGCTAGGGTTCTGAATTCCTCATCATATTTCCATGTTTTTCTATCTCCCATCATCAAGGTTTGTGGGTGTGATTGTGGGAAAATTCCTTCTCACAAGTTCAACCAAACCTCTTCTCAAACTACATAGGTTTGTGGAGTATTTTATGGGTATCTATGTACTCTTATTTATGATAATATTATTTTGAATTGTACACATGACTACTATTTGGATTCTTCAAGAAATCATGATTTATACTAAAACATTATTGAGGTTTTCATTATACTCAAAGAAGGGTTTTACTAAATTATTGGTCAGTTAATTTGGATAACCTAGCATGAGTTGATTTTGCTCCTAGCATGTCTCATACACTTGAAATGTATGATTTTAACTACATGTACATATACCCACCATGTTTGTCTAAATTTTCTTGAAAAGAATTTTTATGTTGATGAAAGATTATTGCATGAGTTACAAGACAAGTATGTGATGATAAGTTATAGGCTCCCAAGCATGCATTAAACTCATGAAAAGCTTATATGATTTAAAAGTGGAAGATTGAGTCCCTATCCTATATTTTACCCTCATGTGATTAATTAATATCTACATTCAGGGGCAAGCATGATACTATTTTACCTTCATGTACTAACTCTCTCTAGAAGTGGCACGCATATTATAATCCCTACTCTCATGTTTAATTCGATGCCGACTAGAAGCGACAAGTCTATGAATTATTTTTACCCTCTAGCACATAGTGTACGCCATGTGTAAGGGAAAGCATTTAAATGAGCCACTCATGCCATGTTGTCATGTTCTTACAAGCTATGCAAGTTATGATTAAACTTATGAATACTTCAAGTATTCTGTAGCACTAGACTTAGCACCAAAATGAGGCTTAAGATATGGGATCAGTCCTAGGGGTCGTTGTATAAATCTTGGCCTCTTAACTATATACCACCATAGGTTATTATTATCTCCCTAAATGTGCTTTTACTAGTGGATCCATCTAGTCATGTTCTCCACTTTGTGGAGTCAAGTTTGGTTTACCTTAGCAAGTAGATCACTCCTTAATGCAGTGTGGAGTGAACATTGGGATTCCATGTAGTAGCTCACTTGGTGCAATATGTTGATTAGAGTTTCTTCCGATATATGGATGATATATTAAGCAAATTTAATTAACTTCATGCATATTTTAATTCAAGCATTGATTATACATATCATATTAAACTTATTTCTACTGCTTATGATTATGCATCTTGATTATTATGACTTGTGTTCCTTGTTGAATCGCATCCTGAATACTTAGTACATTCTAAGTACCAACGCTTACATTTGCCTACATGATCATACCATGTAGGGACCAAAGTTCCTATTTATCCTCTCGCTCCACGTGGTTAGTTAGATAGTTGAAGACTGCTATTGGTAAGTCCTCTACTTCTGTGACAACATCCACTTTACGTTCATGCTTTTGGTAAGACTTATCTATTTAGACTTTCTTTTATCTTTTGAGGGTGAGCCCAGGAGATGTCTTATCCCCCGTTCCACTCATATTAGAGGTGTTGATAGATATAGATGTTTTGGATTGAGCTTGACTAATATTATCCTTATTTATGGTTAAGATTTCCCTTAGTATCATTTCCTTTAATACAATGTGATATGTGCCCCTTTCTCTTTCATGTTTCTACTAAATCAAAGATGTGCCATGTATGCTTAAGAGGCTTTTTTGGGAACTTCCTACTGGTCCATATTCATCATGTCACATCTAGGTCCTAGGCTTGGGTCATGACTAGCTTGGTATTAGAGCACTATGTTTATAAATGGTCCTTGGAAATCTAACACACCATGTCATTATATTTTTTTTAGGGTTTTACACTTGGAGACTAAATATTTGAGAGGAGAATAGACTTGGGGATTCATTGTTTATTTAAACCTTGTGATTCTCAATATAAATTGGGTTTGCTTGTTTTACAATGTATTTTATTAAGAGATTAATTATGTTTTCTCAGTTGATAGTTTGTTTATCTACCCATACCATGAGTAGCTAAACCCATAGCTTGGGGGTATGGGAACCACGAAGACCTAATCAAAAAGAGCCAAACAATTTGCAATTCTTAGAGTGGATATTTACATGCATTAATCAATTCTCTTTTTTTAGTAAGTTTTCTAATAATGACCAATATTAGAACATTCCTGTAGATGGGTCTAGCCAAGATGTGAAGAGGGGTAAATTTGACCTTTGCTCTTTTTGCTAAGTCCAAACTACATTGTTTTGACCCTATGTATATTCCTTATCACTTTACATAACCCTAATACACCTCATTGTTCCTAACTAAAAACCCTAAGTTTCTAAACTCTCTAAAAGACTCTTAAGTTCCTTCAGAGCTTCAAGCAAGAAGGTGCAGGCTAGGTTTACAAATTACTCATCATCTTCCAAGGTTTTTTTGTCTCCCATCATCAAGGTATGTGGGTTTGATTGTGTGAACATCCCTTCCCACAAGTTTAACCAATCATCTTCTCAAATAAGATAGGTTTATGGACTATTTTATGGGTTTTCATGAACTCTTTATTATGATAATATTATTATGCATTGTACACAAGCACTACAATTTGGGATTCTTCAAGAAATTGTAGTACTACACAAGTACTACAATTTGGGATTTTGATTATACTCAAACAGGGATTTTACTATATTAATTGTGCGTTAATTTGGATAACCTTGAATTAGTTGATTTTACTCCTATCATGTCTCATACTCTTGAAATGTATGATTTTAACTACATGTACATATACTCACCATGTTTGACTAAATTCATTACAAGGATTTCTATGTTGATGAAAGATTATCGCATGAATTAGAAGACAAGAGTGTTATGATAAGTTATGAGTTCCCAAGCATGTATTAAACTCATGAAAAGCATCTATGATTTGCAAGTTGAATATTGAGCCCTTATTGAATAATTTATCCTCATGTGAGTAAACAATATCTACATGAAGGGGTAAGCGTGATACTATTTTACCTTCATGTACCTACTATCACTAGAAGATGCATACATATTATAATTGCTACCCTCTTATGTAATGCAATGTAGACTCGAAGCAGAAAGTCTATGAATTGTTTTAGTACAAGGTGTACGCCATGTGTAGAGTTAAGCATTTGAATGAACCACTCTTGCCATGTTGTCATGTTCTTACAAGTTATGCAAGTTATGATTATAGTTATGATTATTTAAAGTTTTTTGTGGGACTAAACTTAGCACCAAAACAAGGCTTAAGGTGGGGTCTCGATCCAAGGGGTCCTTATATAAAGTCTTGGCCTATTAACTATATGCCACCATAGGTTAATATTATTTCCCTATATGGGCTTTTACTAGTGGATCCTTCTAGGCAAGTTCTCAACTTTGTGGGGTCAAGTTTGGTTTACCTTGACAAGTAGAACACCACTTTATGCAATGTGGAGTGAATATCGTGATTGCATGAAGTACCTCACTTGATCTTATATTTCGATAAGAGTTTCTTCCCATATATGTATGATATATTATGCAAGTTTGATTATCTTCATGCATGTTTTAATTCAAGCTTTGATTATACATGTCATATTGAACTTATTTCTATTGTTTATGATTATGCATCTTGATTATTATGGCATATATTCCTTGTTGCATTACACCCCATATACTAAGTACATTCCAATTATATGCGCATACTTTTGCCTACATGATCTTACCATGTAAGGATCAGAGCTCCTATCCATCTTCCTGCTCCATGTGGTTAGCTGGATCATTAAAGATTCTATTGGTAAGTCTTCCACATTGGGGACAACATCCACTTTACTTTTATGCTTTTGTTAAGACTTATCTATCTAGACTTTCTTTTATCTTTCGAGGGTGAGCCCTGAACATGTTTTTGCCCTGTTCCACTCATACTAGAGGTGTTGATGGATGTGGATGTTTTGTATTGATCTTCACTCATATTATCCTTATGTATTCCCTTAGTCCCATTTCCTTTAATACTATGTGTTATGTTATGTGCTCCTTTCTCTTTCATGTTTCTAGTAAACCAAGGATGTGCCATGTATGATTGGGAGGCTTGTTTGGGAACTCCCTTCGATTTCAGATTCACCGTGTCACGTCTAGGCCCTAGGCTTGGGTTATAACCAGCTTTGTATTAGAACACTAGGCTTATAAATGGTCCTTGGAAATCAAACACACAATCAATCAGAGTTTATTTCATAGCTATGTAGTGTGCCACAACCATGAATGTAGGGCTATGAGTTATTTTAGGAAATTAGTCACTTCTTCATGATCTATGTCGTGTCTTTCATTTAAAATAATAATTCCTTCCCTAATGATGGATTTCACTCTTATAGATCATGTTGCAACCAAGGAGAGTGGCTCAAAGAGCGATCTCACCCAAAAAGGGTCCGACCCCTCCAGCTCATCGAGCTCCCCAAAAGGAAGGGGATACCCATGACCAATACCGGAATGTCATCTCCATATTGGCACATGTCGTGACCAACTATTCCTGATGCTTCCACCCCAACTTCAAGAGGTAGGGATATCACAAGGATGAATCCTCTGTAGTTTCGTGGCTCCAAGATGAATGAGAGTCCCTAAATATTTGTTGATAAGGTATACAAGGTTCTTGCGATTATGGGGGTGAGTTCGGAGGATAAGGTAGAATTTGTGGATTACCAACTCAAGGGTGTTGCACAAGTTTGGTTCACTCAATAGAAACTTGAGAGGATGATTGATAATCCCATCCCATGCGAGAAGTTTAAGGCTGCCTTCCTCAACTGATACTCCCAATTGAATTATGAGAACTAAGATGATGGAGTTCATGAACCTTAAGCAGGGCTTCATGAGTGTGAGGGAGTATTCTCTCAAGTTTACCAAGATCTGAAAATATGTACATCACCTAGTTGCTGACTCTAGGGCAAGGAAGAACAATTTCGTATCAGTGGTGTCTGACTTGCTGAATGAATAGTGTCGTATTGCTATTCTTTTGGGTGATATGGACTTGTCTCACCTTATGACATATGCTGAGAAAACTCAAAGGGGAGAAGCTTTAGAAGAGAAAGTGTGTTAAGTTCAAGAGGGCTCAAAATGATAGTGGTTTTCAAGGAGCTAAGCCATTTCTAGAAAGGTAAAAAAAAAATCCATGGCTAAGGATCCTTTAATTCTCAAAACAAAAGTTTTGGTAATGATAGGGTGCCTAATCGTAAGTTCTAAGGTGGTGTTGGTGAGATGACACTCCTAAGGTGCGTAAAGTGTGGAAGAAATCATAGTGACAAATACTTGCTATGGATGTGGAAGAGTAGGCGACAAGATTGTTGATTGCCCCTATGCTCCAATCATAGGTAAGGACGGTCATCCTCAAGTACAAGGTACTCATGTTGATCAAAGGGAACAAGGCGTCCAACAAGGGATTGATCCACATCGTAACTTGTTCTATGCCTTCCAAGTAAGGCAAGGAGGGGAGGACGTACCCGATGTTGGCACTGGTATGTTAATGGTTTATTATTATGATGTGTACGCCTTATTGGATTTAGGTACTACTCGCTTTTTTATTACTTTTTTGTCACTAATAAGCTTCATATATGTCCTAAATTGTTAAGTGATCCTTTTGAGATATCTACCCTCAATGGTGAATCCATTATTGCTAAAAAAGTCTATACGGGTTGCCCCGTGTCTATATTGCATAAAACGTTACCTTGTGATTTTGTTGAACTTGACATGGTGGATTTTGATGTCATTCTTGGAATGGATTGGCTACATACATACCATGCTTGCATTGATTTTAGGACTCGTAAGGTTAAGTTCCAATCTCCTAAGGAACACCTTTTTGTGTGGAAAGGTCATTTTCAGTCAATGGTAGGTTTATTTCTTGCCTTAAAGCTCAAAAATTGATTACCAAGGGTTGCAATTATCATCTTATAAGTTTTTGGGATATTGAGTCTAAAGCCCCCCTATCGAGTCGATTCCGATTGTCAATGATATTCTAGATATTTTTCCCAATAAACTTCTTGGTGTCCCTCCCATAAGGGAGATAAATTTTGGTAAAGATGTCCTCTCTGATACTCAACCTATTTCCATTCCTCCTTCTCGTATGGCCCGGACGGAGTTAAAGGACCAATTGAAATATTTGTTGGAGAAGAGTTTTATTTGGCCTAGTAAGTTATGCTTGGGGTGCACCAATTTAGTTGAAAAAGAAGATAGATGGCACCCATAGAATATACAACGATTACTGACAACTCAATAAGGTCACAATAAAGAACATGTATCCTTTACCAGGGATAGATGACTTATTTGATCAACTTCAAGGGGCTAGTCATTTTTCTAAGATTGATCTCCGGTCTAGGTGCCACCAAATGAGGATAAGAGAGTGCGACATTTCTAAGATGTTTTTTCAAACTAGATATGTGTATTTTTGATTTATAATAATGTCATTTGGCCTGACAAATTCATAAGCAATATTTGTGGATCTCATGAATAAGGTCTTTAAATCGTACCTTAATATATTTATGGTGATCTTCATAGATGACATATTCATTTACTCTCAGAGTGAAGAAGAGTGTGTGAAATATGTGAGGGTAGTGCTGAAAATGTTGAGTGATGAATAGTTATATGCTAAATTTGAATTTTTTTTAAGGAAGTCATATTCCTAGTGCATGAAGTGTCGGGTGGTGGAATCAAAGTGGACTCTAAGAAAATGAAGGTAATAGGGAATTGGCCTATGCCTCTGACTCCCATGGATATTCGGTGTTTCTTGGGCTTAGTAGGGCATTACCGGAGGTTCGTGGATGATTTTTCCTCAAATACTTCCCCTTTGACGAAATTGACTAAAAAGAAGGCAAAATTTGTTTTAGCCGATGAATCTGAAGGAAGTTTTCAAACCATGAAAGACAACCTTACATCAAACCCTATTCTGTCTCTACCAGAAGGGTAGGAAGTGTTTCACATCTATTGGGATGCTTTAAGGGTTGGTATAGGGTGTGTATTAGCGTAAAGTGGTAAGGTCATAACATATGTTTCTCGACAGTTAAAGGTGCATGAGCATAATTATCCCACTGATGACCTTAAGTTAGCCGTCATGGTATTTGCTTTATAAATATGGCGTCATTAATTGTATGGGGGTCATGTAGATGTGTTCACAGATCACAAGAGTGTTCACTATGCGTTCACACAATGGAATCTAAATTTGAGGAAAAGAAGGTGGTTAGAACTCCTTAAGAACTATGATATGAGTGTGCACTATCATCCAGGCAAAGCTAATATTGTGGCCGACACTCTAAGTAGAGTATCCATGGGAAGTGTAGCTTATATTGGTGATGGCAATAATGAAGTGGTGAGATAAGTTCACCGGTTAACTAGGTTGGAAGTTAGATTGAATGAAGTTGAAATGGAGGTGAGGTGGTATTTGATGGCTCGAAATCTTGTTTGATTAAATAGGTCAAGTCCAAAAAACGCCTTGACCCAGCCTTGCTAGAATTGAAAGCTTTGGTGAAGTATGGTAGAGTGGAGGTTTTCTCCCAAGGAGTAGATGGTGTCCTTAGATTCGAAGGCAAGTTGTGTGCACTTAATGTTGATAGGATAAAAGACTTGATCTTGCAAGAGGCCCATAATTCATCCTACTCTATTAATCTCGATTCTACAAAACTGTATAGAGAATTGAGGGAGGTTTAATGGTGGGGTGGTATGAAAAGAGATATTGCTAGGTTCATAACTGGTTGTCACAATTGAAAACAAGTCAAAATCGAACACCAAAGCTGAGTTGTCTAGCTCAAGACATAGAAATTCCTACATGGAAATTGGAAGAGATCAATATGGGTCTTGTGATTGGGTTACGAAAGACTACGAAGTATTTTGATTCTATTTCAATTGTTGAGGATAGGATGATAAAATAGGCTCATTTTCTACTGGTTAGTACAACTTATGGTTCCAAAAATTATGCCAAGATATATATTCCTGAGTTGGACAAGTTGCATGGGGTACTATTGTCTATTATCTTAGATCATGGTGCTTAATTCACTTCACACTTTTGGCGGTCCTTCCAAAAGGGTCTCGATACCAAAGTCAAGCTTAATATGACTTTTCGTCCTGAAATGGACAACCGAGCTGAAAGAACAATTCAAACTCTTGAGGATATGCTTAGGGCTTGTATTGTGTGTTCAAAGGTTGTTGGCATGAATATCTTCCACTCATTGAGTTTTCTTATAAGAATAGCTATCACTCTAGCACTAGAATGGCTCCCTTTGAAGCCCTATATGGTAGGCGATGTATATCATTGATTAGGTGGTTTGATATGGGGGAAAATGCTTTATTGAGACTAGAAATGGTCAAAGAAAATTTAGAAAAAGTAAGGTTGATAAGGGAGAAGTTGAAAACGGCTCACAGTAGGCAAAGATCCTACTACAACATGAGAAGGAGAGATATTGAGCTTGATGTTGGTGATTAAGTGTATTTGAAGGTCTCACTCATCAAAGGTTTTGTTCGATTTGACAAGAAGGAAAAGTGAAAGACAATATATATAGGACCTTATAGAATTATGAAGAGAATCGGTAAGGTTGCCTATGAATTAGAGTTGCCCTCTGAGATGTGTATGATTTATCCAGTCTTTCATGCGTCTATATTGACGAAGTGTATAGATGACCCAAGATCAATAGTAACCTTGGATATTATGGGTGTCATAGAAGATAACATGACCTATTAGGAAGTCCTAGTAGAAATACTTAATAGACAAGTGAAGAGGTTAAGATGTAAAGTTGTTGCATCCTTCAAAGTCCTTTGAAGGAACCAACAATTTGAAAGTACCACATGGGAAGTCGAAGAAAATATAAAGAAGTGATATCCCCATATTTTCCATTCTGATAAAGATTGAGGTGACACGATTTTCCCATCTTAGAATCTCCTTCCCTTATATGCCATTTTCATGATATTCATGCCTGTTTATGTGGATTTGACGGTTGCATCATAAGTTCTATGTGCAACATATTTTTAAGATCCTTTTATATTGTGCATGTGTTGCATTTATATATGGTGCATTGGCATATGGTGCATGAAGCCATTTCATAGAGCATGCCTTTGCACATTCAGGGATGAATATTCTCAAGGGGGAGATAATGTAATACCTGACTTATGAGGTAAGAGAGATGCAAGAAATAAGCTTGAGAAATATTTGTTTGTTGATATTTACTAAGGGTTTTATGATTCATAAGTATGGCTTATAAAGTAGGTTTCGTAGGAACATGCAAAATTTGTGAAACTTGGATCTTTCTAAAAGTTTAACTTATGACTCATCATAAGTCTCGTGAATTACTCTATGAGTCATAGATCATGTAATAGGGATTTCTTGACAAATTATAGTAACTCAAATTTTAGGACCCGTAGTTTACTATAGGTCGTCTATGGATCGTAGAGTGCTCTAAGCTCGTAGACGAGTCTCGTATACCCATCGGCTCAGGACTTTAATAAGGGTAAATTTGACCTTTAATCTTTCATCCAAGTACAAAGTACATCATTTTAATGCTATTTATATTCCTTATCAGTTTACATAATCCTGATATATGTCATTCTTCCTTATTCAAAAAACCCTAAGTCTCTAACTCTCTCAAATAGTCTCAAGTTCGTTCAAGGCTTCAAGCAAGAAGGTGCAAGCTAGGGTTCCAAATTCGTCATCATCTTCCAACTTTTTTCTATCTCCTATCATTAAGGTATGTAGGTTTGATTGTGGGGACCTTCCTTCTAAGAACTTCAACCTATTTGATTCTCAAACTAGATGGGCTTTTGGACTATTCCATGGGTATTTATGAATTCTTGCTTATGATAATATTATTAAGCATTGTACACATGACAAGTATTCGGGGTTCTTTAAGCAATAATGATTTACGATAAAACATTGTTGTGATTTTCATGATACTCAAACAAGGGTTTTACTATATTAATGATGGGTTAATTTAGATAACCTTTAATGAGTTGATTTTATTCCTATCATGTCTCATACTCTTGAAATGCTTTATTTTAACTACATGTACATATACACACCATGTTTGACTAAATTTACTTGACAAGGATTTTTATGTTGACAAAAGATTATTGCATGAACTACAAGACAATCTGTTATGGTCAGTTATGGGCTCCACCATGATGTGTCTAGACTTCAAAAAGTTGGTTTTAACTATGTTAATAGTTTCAGATTATTGGTTAATAGAAAATGAAAATAGATTTACCAATTAATCTCTAAATGTTATGGTTCTTAGACATAATTTTTGAATTTATACAGAAGTAGTTCTTGAGATCATGCACCTCTCTTTCCTACTTATAATGGAAAAGGGTATAGTTGGTTGGTTGGTCCATCCTATTCTTGAAATAAACAACTTGCGCACACTCCCTTTCCAAAAAAAATTAATATAACAAGCATGTATTAAACTCATGAATAGCTTTTATGTTTTGCAAGTTGAATATCGAGCCCTTGTCTTATATTTTACACTCTTATGAATAAATAATATCTATATATAGGGGAAAGCATGACACTATTTTATCCTCATGTAACAACTCTCACTAGAAGAGGCAAGTATATTGTAATCTCTACACTCATGTGTAATATGATGCCTACTAGAAGGGGCATGTCTATGCATTGTTTTTACCCTCTAGTACAAGTATACGATATGTGTAGTGGCAAGCATTTAAATGAGCTACTCATGTGATGTTATCATGTTCTTATAAGTTATGCAAGTTATTATTAAACTTATCATTACTTTATGTATTTTGTGGGACTAGACTTAACACCGAAATGAGGCTTAAAGAAGGAGCTTGATCAAAGGAGTCCTTATATAAAGTCTTGTCCTTTTAACTATGTGCCACCATAGGTTTATATGATTTCCCTAAATGGGATTTTACCAGTGGATCCATTGCCACCATAGGTTTATATGATTTCCCTAAATGGGCTTTTACCAGTGGATCCATCTGGGCAAGTTCTCCACTTTGTAGGGTTAAGTTTGGTTTAACCTCGGCAAGTAGACCATTACTTTATCCTGTTTGGACTGAACGTCAGGATTCCAAGTAGTAGCTTGCTTGCTCTTATATGTTGTTTAGAGTCTACTCCCACATATGTATGATATATTATACATGTCATATTGAACTTATGTCTATTGATTATTATTATACATCTTGATTATTATGTCTTACATTCCTTATTTGATTGCACCTTGCATATTTAGTACATTCCAAGCATTAATACATATTTTTGCTTTCATGATCTCACCATGTAGGGACTGGAGCTCCAATTCATCCTCCACCTCCATGTGGTTAGCCAGATCATTGACGATTGCT
>JAOTQJ010033852.1:41451-52061 GCA_025642045.1 Solanum sejunctum
CTTTGCACGTACATTCCTCTCAACATGGTCCTCATCAGTAAAAGGGTGCTTACTAAAGCAAGTCTGTGTAGGCTCATGGAGGCAAATAAATTATATAGTAGCTCCATTGGCGTAGTCTCTGGTAGTTTTACAAGCGCTGCAAGTGAAGCTATCATGGAAACCCTAAGCTTCTCTATCTTCTTCTTGACGACTAACAAAAAATGAAGGTCAGGCCTTGACTAACCTCTTTTGAACCCTGTCGTCAAAGTCATCTATACAAGCATCCACTCTAGAAACACGTTCTTGAATAGTAGAGATGGTGAATACCCAACACTGCTCCTCTGAGTCTGCAATAGTCTATCGGACCCATGGCCTAAGATACTAAATAGGCTGAGACAACTAGGCCACAAAACATGATAATCGCTTTGCCATGGCCTGAATAGAGACAATGGACACATAAACCATTCCATTTGTCTAGATGTCTATGATGTTATGGCCTGTAGTGCAGGAGTAGCTATAGTATGAACCCTCTCTGGGAAACTCAATAAAGCCTTCATTATAGGCTTAGAGTGAGTTGTAACACAAGCAGGCTCGGGACTCTGCTCTGTGATGTGACCGGCCACATATCTCAAAAGTGATGTCCGATATACTAGATCCTTCATGATCAATGAATTTCTGGCGTACGGTATCCTATCGTAAAACTTATTTGTCGATCTGGGGGCATCGTACTCGGGACCAAAAAGTACACAATGGATTATCTACTCTGAAACATTGACTGGCCAGGCTCACTCAAACCTTTGTTAATCTAGGCTATGAGATAGGCCTCTTACACTTAAGAAGATATCGCTGAATCATGGATGCGTATGATGTATAAAGCACCTATACTAGAATCGGAGTGTATCATCCAAGTGCCTCCATAATCCACTCAAGCCCATATTATATTATCGTGTCCTTCAGACTTAGGACATGGCTCAGGCCATCACCAATAACTCTGGGCTCCTCATATATCGAGCGAGTGGGTTTGCTCCATTCCTTGGGCTACATGCCCTCTAAAGTTATGGCCTCCATCCACTCAATACACCACCAGTGAATACAAGCATCTGGTGTTGAAGAAGAACGTGGTGCGATGGAGGACTCAACATCTCCTCTATCCTCAAAGGCCTCCTCTGAACTCTGTTTCTCCCTAGAAGGGGTCATCTGGGAAATGCTACACCATGGTTTCTCACTACTTTCCTCATTAGACTGGGAAGGACTATCGTTTTGAGCCTCAGGCTACCTAGCTCTCGATACAGCTCTCATCTGTGGTCGAGGCACTTTTGGGTCAAGTTGGGTATTGTATATCTCCATTGATCTAGTCATTTAACTCTGCTTATCACCCCGAATGATAGTTATCTATAGGCTCATTAATGAGCTTCCTCCTAAAGGTCTCAATCTTGGAGTGATTTCCTTTTGGGGCTATAGTGTCTGAAAAATAAACATAAATGAACCAATATTAGGCCAGAGAATCAGGAAACAAAAAGGAAAAACTTCATTGAATAAGTTGCAGAAGGGCCCTTCACCTGTTATAGTGAGCCCTATGGGTCATAAAGTGCTCTCATAGATAACTACTTCAGAATATTAATGTTCACTAGAAATGTTTACAAGACCTAGGTACAACTTGTGAAGTGTTTCACCAGTCGTAAACTTAGGTCGTATACAATTCCAAAGATTAATTGAAGAACAGACAAGGATCTACATGACCTATCTATGAGTCATAAAGTGAGTTATGATTTTTAGAAAGTCTTGTCTGATGAATACCCAGATTACTAAGTATATGGAATTTCCCATGAGAGGCGATTGCGATCATAGAGCAATCTATGAGTCGTAAAAGACTCTCCTGAATAAGAAATTTTAGGTACCTGACCTATCAAAGTTCATCACACGGATCCAATAACATATTCAAGCCTAAATTCCACCAGTATCAAAGCAAACATATGCACACACACAAGTTTTGCACAAAATAAGAAAAACCTTGTGACAATTTCACTAACATTCACCCTATTGAAAATGGATCAAGCATGGAATAACCTAAGTTTCCAATAATTATTATATTATTCATATCAACTCAAGCTCTTATGTAATCAAACATTATTTCACAATAGCATACTATTCAAGATCAAACGTTCAAACATGATAAATGATCCCGTAGGCACACAATTCATAATCTCAAGGCTATGATACCAAATTCTGGACTTAGCCAATCAATGTAATTGAACGCAACTCTAATTTAACATTCACCAAGAATTTACATACATGGACATTAAACCTATCATAATCATACAATCAATTAAGTACTAATAAGACAAATAAATGATAAAATTTGAATCAAGAACTTACCACAATTGAGGATTAGCGTGAAGAGCACAAAGAGAGAAGATGATTGAATATGAAACCCTATGTCCTAGAATACTGATTTGAAAATAAGGTTGGATCGCCGAAAATTGGCAGAGAAAGGGAGGAGAAAGGGAAAATTTTGGAATTATCAGTTAATTAGGATAAAAGTTGGGTCAAAATATTTTTACCCACTTTTTATAGCTTTTCCCGATCAGAGTTAAAATTACTAGGCTTTGGTCTACGAAACCCTAACTATGAGTCATAGATGGATCTATAACTCACAAGTCTTAGTCGTTTAGGCCTCTCAACACTTAGAAATATTTACAATTGTACCTGATTTTAATGAACCCCATTCACGACTCATAGTTTAATCTACCAGTAGTGAAGTTGGCTCATTGGTTGAGTGCACAGTGTTTATGCTCACTGGAAATCTCTATGAGATGGGATTATGAGTTGTAAAGTGCAATACGACTCATAAGCCCAGTCATAGAAATTGTACCTGATGCATTTCTCATCAAAATCTACTACCTTAGTCTTTTACTTGCATGCTCTTCATAAATTGACTTGCACCCTATATGCAACAAACCCATTGTTAAAAGGTAGCTATCAAAACACAATTAAACAACTACCTAAGAATCATAAAATTGAAAATAAACTCAAAACTAAGCTCAAACATCAAAAATCCTTAGGTTTACTCCTAAGTAGATCTTGAATTATTATCGCGGCATGACTTAGACATATTGGCTACTAGACTTCACCAATTGCCCAAACCTCACTTTTCAACTGACCAGGATGCTTCATAGACTATTGGATATCGAAGACTACTTTGTCATCATTCATCCTAGATCTGAGCTGACCAGAGTTCATATGCATAAGAGCTCATCCTATGGCCAGAAATCGTCTCCCTAAGATAATCAGGACTTCAAAATCAACTTCACAGTGAAGAATCACAAAATCTGCAGGGAATATGAATTTGTCCACTTTACCATCACATCATAGGGTATCCCTTCCAGTTTCTTGACTATTCTATTCACCATTAACAACCACATCTTAGTTGTTATAGATGCACCTAACCCAAGCTTCTTCAAAATCACAAGAGGTGTCAAATTGATACTAGCACCCAAATCAAAAAGTGCCCTTGCGAATACAACAAGGTATATAAAAGCAACTAGGTCTTCATGTTTTTAAGCAAGGACTTAGTAGTGATAGAATAATAATGTTGAAGCTCTTGCGAAAGCTCCCAAATCACTGTGTGCTTCTTAGTAACCAAGTTTTCATATATTTTGCATAATTCGGCATTTTCTCAAAAGCTTCAATCAGAGGAATGTTGATGGATAGTTGCTTAAGCATAGAGAGAAAGTGTTTCAACTTGCCTTCCTCTTCCCTCTTTTTGAGCCTTTGAGGGGAATGAGGAGGAGGCCTTTGGATGTGCTTATACTTCTATGGCTCATTAGCTACCTCACTCACCCTATATTTGTCACAATCATCTCCTTAAATCACATCTTTAACTGTAACTATCTCCTTACAAACATCTCTTACCTTAATTGGCATAGGAGGACCAATGGTACTCTTGCCACCTCTAGTACTAACCACTACACATTGCCCTTCATTCTTTGGATTTTGAACTGTGTTGCTAGGCAATGTACCCTTTTAACGCTGATTTGAGTTGACACTTGACCAAACTGTTGCTCAAGATGTTTAATAGCCATAGAATGAGACTTTATCTTTCGATTACTGCTTGAAATATCAAAGTTTATACCTCTTAGAGTTTTATTTTGTGTCTCAACCTTCTTCAACAAATGATCAAACATCTCCTCAATTTTAGAATTTCTTATACTGACGTCTTGGTTATGTTGTGTCATATATGGACCATTTCTAAAACTATCTCTTCTCTCCCAATAAGCTTTTGGGCCCTTAATCTTCTAATAATAACCACCTCGGTTATCTATTTAAGCTAAATCTTGACCATATTTTTGACCTTGGTTTCCTTAACCTTGGCACCAATAGTCTTGATTGGACCATTGGGCATTGGTCCAGAAATACCCTATCTGACCATTCATAAACCAAACATCCTTTTTAAAATAAGACTTCTACATACATGAGTACACGTGGAGGTTGATGAACTACCACATTTACTTTTTCCTAGTTTTGCTTGATCACAACATCCATGCTTGTGCGAAGTCCAGCATGTTGTTGCATGATCTCCTTATTAATCATGGATTGCTTTGAACCAATATTAACAACACATGAACTCCTCATAAAAACTTCTATCATGTTGTCCTCATGCATGATTTGTATTGAAAACTTATCCCATACATTTGGCAATCCTTGCAAATGGTTGAACTAAAAACATTCCCTCCATAATGGTGTAGGCACAAGCTTGACTATTCTCATCAAGGGCATGGTAGATGATCTCCACCTAGGGATTATCAACTATTGTATGCTTAGGGACACTCCTCAAAAACATAGTAAACTGCTCCCATATAGTGCTAATTGAATCACCAAGAAATTGTTCAAAGTTATTGATCTGATCCTTTAACTTGAGCTTCGTCCAAAAAAGCCTTTTGCAAATCTGCCCAACTGGTGATTGAATTCTGTAGGAGCTCAGATAGCCATAATGCAGCATTTCCCATAAGAGATAATGGGAAACATGAAGTCCCATAATATCCATAGAAAGATTTTGTGTCCCAATTATACTCTCACAAACAAATGCCACATTGTACAAGTGGCTATGTGGATCTTCAAATGGTAGGCCCATAAATAATCCATGGTTTTGCAGCACTTGAAGTAACCCACTAGAAACACTGAACTTTATGCTAGCCGGTAGTGGTAGCAACACAATAGCTTCCGTCATATCCATAGCTATAAGGTTCAATCTATATTGATTTCACTTGTAAGCATTTTCATTGAACTCCCTAGGATGTGCAATATTCACCAAAGGAGGTGGGTTGTCATTTCGATTATCATCATTAACATTTCGATTTAAGGCTGCATTACCCATGATTTTAGCATTTTCTTTGGCCATTCTTCTTGTGATTCTTTGGATCACTTGATCAAGTACAGTTACGGGATTGCCTTAACTCCTAGTGTTGGGCTTATACTACTAGTATACACTACAAGAAACAAAAACAAAACTAAAAGTAAAATACAATGAAATTAAGGATTAAGTAAATTACTAGTGAATTCAATCAAGTCTAGCCTTATTCCCCAGCAATGGTGCCATAATCACTGATCATGCCCAAGTTACACATCTTTTTTGGAGGATAAAATTATCAATGTCAAATATAAAACCTAACCAAGGTTAAGGTCGAATCCCACAAAGAATACTGAGACTCACAACAAATTCACCAATATGCTATTCAAGTAATTAACTACTCAATTCCCTAAGGGGGAGATTGCAATGTTTAATAAGAAAATAAACTAAATTTACTAAAGCAAGAGCCAAACAATAATGGAGAGCAACTTGGGAATTATGTTCCCTATGATTCACCAACTCAATATCCCCGGATAACCTAATTCTTGACTAAAGTATAACATGTAGGACAGCAATTTAACTTCACCAATCCCTTTGGTCAAAGGTGAGAGGTGAATTTCTCTATGTGACTTGGCCCATCTCCATAGTGTGTAATACTAACCTTTACCTATAGTCCCAGTTAATATCCCCTTGGTCTAGTTGGTTTGATTAGATGAAAAAACATCACTGAATCCTGTTAATCAATGTCTTTTCTTATTTATTACCACCTAGATCGGGAAGGTAATACTAGGAAAGTTCTAATGTTGGCCACCACTAGAAAACATGTAAAATGAAGAGAATTAGTTAATACATGTAAATACCCATTCCAAGAATTACAAATTATCCATGTTTATTTAGTTAGATATTCATAGTTCCTACAACCCCACTTGTGGATTTAGCTACTCATATTATGGGTAGATGAAAAAATCATGAATTGAGATGACATAATTAACACTTACCCAATTGAGCTGAAAAACAAGCAAATCGAAAATATGTTGAGAGTAACAAGATTTGAAGGTACAATGAATCCACAAGTATATTCTCCTCCAAGATTGAAGTCTCCAAATGCAAAACCCTAAAAGTACGTTCTAATGACGTCCTCTATTGTACTCTCTTCAAAATTAGCGTAAAAATTACTATTTATAGTATTTACAAACAAGTCATTAAAAAATAGAAAAACTAGTAGGCAACATTCTATGATAAGCATTTAAGACTCGTAAATAGACTTACGAGTCATAATCGAGATCTTATGTTCAGCCCTTAGGATCTTGGACTTCATTGCTGTGGATCCACTTTATGAGTCATAAACTGAAATTCTTCACTAGATTTCTTCAGGAAACCACTTTATATGACTCATAAAGAGGTTTTATATGGCTGAAATTTAGAAATCAAACTTCACTGAAGTCTTTTGAAATGCCCCAAAAATGTGCTTCGGAATGTCCATAATAATAATTTACATATATATCATAAACCGTATGTGATATCAAAAATCCAACTTTATAATCTCGATTAAGGGAAAACTTAAATGGGAAATGGGCGTAACCTAGATTTTAGAGAACCCGTAGTGAAAAATAATTTTCACTAATTTTTGAGAAATAGTGTCTGTTCGTGTCATGGCCATTGCGCGCCAGGGGCAAGGACTAGTGTTGATTAGGCCTTCGTGTTGTGTCCCCATCATGCCAATGACCAAGTATAACATCTTAATTTGTTCTATCTCAGCCAAAGGCATTGGGATCATAGCACCATGTCCATTTAAACGTGAATGCTCTCATACTTGGCTATTTTTTCAACTCTATATCACTCAAAACCCTCTCTAAAACCTCTCCAACACTTTATCCAATTCCCATCCAAATCGAAGGATTTCAAGCTCTTTTTAGAACTCAAGAATACAATCCAAGTTTCAAGTCTCCTTTAAGTCTATTTCAAGAAAACCCAAGTTTGAGGTATGTGGGTTTCATTGGGTCTTTTCATCTATGCAGCCCAATCTTTCTTTTTATAAAAATTGCATGATTTCAACTATATTTTCTATGAGTAACTTTCATTATGAAATATGAGCATGATTTATGTTGGGGTTTTACCAAGTGTTGTTGATTATGCATGAATATCTATTTTAAGCTTATACAATTAGTTAATCTTGTCTATTGATACTATCCTTGATTTGAACTATGTAAGCTATGAATCATGGTGAACTTTTGAGATGGATTTCAAAATATTTCATTTGGGGTTTTACTACAATGCTGGTGGGTTGATTTCGAATCATTTTATTCACTCTATTTCACTCTTGAATTGTATGATTTTGAAGTAACATCATGAACCCACCATGTGTTTGATAAAATGATTTTCAAGGGTTCTTAAAGTTATTGATGATTTATTGTATGATTTGTGAGTCAAGTTACTTCATGATGATTTTGGGATTTCAAAATGTATTGAATTCATGAACATGTCTATGATGTTGTAAATGTCAAACCTTTTTTCAAAGATTTTACCTTTTGTGGGCCTTTAATATTAATGCAAGGGTAATGTTTGATGATGATCTATTCTTATATTTTAAAGTTAGGCCTAGTATTAGTGGTCAAAGATGTTTTAGAGCTACTCGTGTCATGTTTCCATGTTTCTTACAAATTGTTAAAGTATGATTATTTCGATTTTTCCATGGGATTAGGCTTAGCACCGATGGATTAGAAATGGCACGGACCATCTTCATGGGTTTCTTATTCCTTTCCTCAAACTATGTGCCGACATAGGATTGTATTTTACCCTTGCTTTATTAGTGGATCCATTTAGTGCACTTCTCAATGAAATCCACCTCGAAATAGGATGGTTTCCCGTAAGGGGGTTACTTCTCCAAAATGGGACAGGTTCTCGTAAGGTGAAGTCCTCTTTACTGATGATGGGTAATCATCGAGATTCTAAGTTGTAGCTCATTGGGTCTTATCTTTGCCTATTAGAGTTTCTTCCCACATACATTTTATGTATTATGAAGTTGCATGGTTTACAAGCATCGTTACTTAAAGCAAGATCATACATGACATATTGACATTGTATGTATTGTTGATATCTTATGCATTTTGATTATATTTGTGTATGTCTTTGTTTCCTTTCGTCCTGCATAGTTACTACATTCAATTGTACTAACACATACTTTGTGCCTATATAATATCACAATGTAGGGACTAGAGCACCATTAGATCGTCCTTCTCCTTCACATGGCTTGTTCGATCTTTGATGCAAGCTTTGGTAAGTCCTCAACTCCGAGGATAGTATCTATCTATTTCATGTTATACAGAGACTTTTTCTCTTTGTTAGATATTTGTTATTATGAGGGTGAGCCTGGAAAGTATCTAGGCCCCCATTCCATTCCATGTAAAGATGTCTGTTTGATGTTATGCTATACTTATGTTTGAGTGAAATGCCCGAAATTGTGCTTCAAAAATGCCCATAAGCATAATTTTCATATATATCCAATCTATGCGTGATATCGAAAATCTGACTTCATATTCTTTATTGAGGACAAAATTGAGTGGAGAATGGGCATAACCTCAATTTTAGAGGACCGATACTAAAACATAATTTCTGCTAATTTTCCTTATCCAGTGTCTATCATGGACCTTTGTTAGATTTTCCCGAATTTTTCATTTCGGACCATGGGCATTGGGGTCGTATCTCCACACCCCTTTATGCATGAAAATACCGATACTTAGCCATTTTTCAACTCTATATTACTCAAGACCCTCTCAAAAATCTCTCCAAGACTTAAACCAAATATCTCATTAAAATTTCAAGGATTTCAAGCCTAACTTTGGAACTCAAGTATTCTATTCAAGCCCCAAGTTCTCTTCAAGCTCAACTCAAGGAAACCCAAATTTGACGTATGTGGGTTTCATCCATTAGTTCCTTTCACCCATGGAGCTGAATCTTTGTTTTTATGAAAGTTGTATGTTTTCAAGTTGTATTATCGATGTGTATTGTAACACCTCACACCTTACAATACTAGTACAATTCAAAGGAAATATGACATGATTTGGACAAATTAGCGCTAATTTTCAAAAGTGCTTGAATCTTGTGTTAATGGGCTATATGTGCGTCTAATGCTTAAGTGGGTTGAGTGTATACATGTTTTATGTCGAGTTGAGTAGAGTATGGACTTAAATGAAGTAAGATAATTGAGGTCTTGTAGGACTTAGAAGCTAGCAGGTGAGTCACCTACTTGCTTAGCTTAAATAGCTAACTAAACGGAGATGAGGCTCGATGTCGAAATTGTCCAAGTTCAATTAGGAATAAAGTCCATGTTAAGTGTGTAAATGTTTTACTATCATAAATGTTCTATATTTTCAGCCTAATAAGTATAATAAAAAGGGACCAAAGACATCACAAGTTCTTGGATACTTTAGGCCCAACCCAAGTGAGCAAGAAAGCTGAAAATAGGCAGCCCAAATCCAACCAATTTGGAGCCACCAAAGGCCCAAATGAAAGGAGAAAGGAGCTGCATCACCTACTTGGTAAAATTAGGTTGCGATTACCTAATTAAGTCAACCGAAATGACACCTTAAAAAGGGTCAAAGCAGCTCCCACAAAGCCATTGTTCACTTGAACTCAAAAAAGACAGATTTGTCTTCAAAGTTCTCTCAACTTTTCTTCACCTTGGAAAGCAGCTAAATAACTATCCTAGGGTTCTTGGGGAAGCCTTACACCTTAAAGTAAGTTTACACCTATGTTTAGTATAGTTCTCGCATGAAAAACAAGAAGTATATGCTAATATGTTGGGGCTGGAAATTCAACAGATTGTATACTAAGGATTCTTGTGTACTTTTCTTATTAATTAAGAGGTTTTATCTTGTTGGCTGGCTTTATTATTTATTAATACTTAATTATAAAACAAATATTGGTTTTATATCAGTGTAAAAAGGCTGATCAAATACTTTTACAGTTCACAAAATTGAGTCGTTATATGATATCGCATTTATGTGCTTCGTGTGAATTTGTGGACTGTTGGAGAGCAAGATGTTGCATCACGTCCTTAATAACTGATTTGTTGCTGTTCTGAAACTGCTTCATATCTAGTTTTATGTATAAATGTTTCTAGAATAGTTTGGTTAAATTTAGAATAAGTTTGGAGTTGTCAACGTCGAAGTGTAGCGAAGGAAGGTAACGTTATGCTGTCTGTTTTAAGATTGTGTGGAATTGTGATGTGTTGTGCTTTGTGGGCTGTTGTAAGGCTGTTATGGACTTAAAATAGTCTGTACAT
>JAOTQJ010033853.1:0-15762 GCA_025642045.1 Solanum sejunctum
TTGTTGGATGCTGAGGACCATTAACTACCTAATGCTTTGATACTAGGTTTATGACGACCCAAGCCTAGGGCCTAGATGTTATACAACTAATAGGGAAACCCAAAGGGGCCCCAAATAAGCATATTAACATATCATTACACATCATTGGTCATAGAAGCAATTAAACAACATAATAAGAATATAAATAAGGGAAACGGGACTAAAAGAATACTTTCATTACATAAGCAGTAAAACAAAAGAGTCAAGGCTCGATACATAACATGTCCAACAACTCCTCCACTACATAGATAAGAGCGGGGACCAAGACAAGCAACTGCGGACTCACCCTCATAGCCAATACATATATAAAAGGAAGATAGTCTTAGTACATAACATGATATAATAGACATGGTCCCCAAAAGGGAGGACTCACCAACTAGCTTGAGAGAATTCGTACAAGCCACGTGGAGTAAGATCCTCAAGTGGGTCTACAGTTCCTAGATAGTAACATCATGTAAGCATAGATTATATCTTAGTAAGTTTGAATGTACTAAATATGTTGGATGCATTGCAAGAAGAGATAAGCAATAGAATCAAAATGCACAAGCATAGGCAATGAGTAGCATATACCAATATGGAATGCATAAAAGATACTTACAGTAAATCATGCTTACAGAAGACATAATTCACGTGGAAGAAGAGACTACCATTAATGAGTTCATAGGTTATCAAGGTATAAACACCTTGATTGGTTAATGGATCATCAAACCCTACCATCCTTGGTGATTGAGGCACAAGCCCCTCAACCCGATTATCAAGGTATAAACCCATTAATTGGTTGGTGGATACTCGGACCCTACCATCCCTGGTGATTGAGGTACAAACCCCTCAACCCGATTATCAAGGTACAAACCCTCGCCATGGTGACTCGAGTTATTAGGCCCACGAGTAGGGCATGGTCAATTTCCAACACTATATAGGATAATATCATGTACATATATTCCTTTCATCATCATAAAGTTATTCAACTCATAATACATGCATTGGATCTTCAATTCCTCAAGAAACCATAACTAGATATATTATCAAACACTTGGCGGGTGTGTAGAGCTATTGTAAAACCATGTAATTCAAGAGTGGAATCATGCTAGAAAATTCTGTGTAAAACCATCAATATATACTTTGTAACACCCTAAAGCAATATACATCAAAACCCTTAATAAACTAATAGATGTTAGATTCATACATCAAAACATGCTAAAACAATCACCATTTCATAAAACCCCGATATAGTGTGCAGAGAAATTCATAATAAGTAAGAGTCATAAGTAAATCAACTTTAGATCATGAAATTTAGGTAAAAAGGATGATTGAATACCTTGGGTGAAAGGAACCATTGGTTCAAACCCACATACCTTGACTTTGGGGAATTCCTTGAAGAAGATTTGAATGGACACTTGAAACTTGGATGAATTCTTGAGATCTGGAAAGGATTTGGACACTTGAATTTTGAGATGAAATATTGTTTAAATGTTTGAGAGAGTATTTGGGATTGTCTTGAATGATATGAAGGTAAAATATTACTAAGTACAGGTACTTTCATGCATAGGAAGGCTCAGGCCAAAGATCCAAAGGCCATGGACCGAGATAGAAACTAGCAGCCAAAAATACACTATATAGCACCCTTGGCCACCGCGCCAGGGGCGCAAATGCTCTTTGGAAATTGCATTTTTGCTATTTTTCAAATTTTGCTATGGTTGCTCTTAAATCGGGGTTAGACGCATTTTCCACTCAATTTGACCCCTTGATTAAGAATATAATGTCGGGTTTTCAATATCGCACATGAATTCTGAGATATATGGAAATTACTATTCTGGGCACTTTTGAGGCACATTTTCCGACACTTTTTGGGGTCATTTCAATATCTCCCCCTTGGGAACATTTGTCACCGAATATCAAAGAGACATATATGAGAGACGTAAATATGACAATTTCATCCCACATAAGGATACAACAATGTAGTTAAACATTATTTCAAAAATTTTGACATAAGCATAAAATCACCATGAACTCGTTAATAAAACATGAATGTATGCAAATGTCATGGGCTGAACTTTGACTTAAAATCACATAAGGGACTTTTATTAATACCTTAGGCTGAAGGATATCATTGTTTCATGTCCGCTTCGGCCTCCTAAGTAGCACATTCGACTTATTGATTCCTCCAAAGGACCTTAAAGAAGGCAATGTCCTTGTTCCTTAGCCTCCAGTTGCCAGTCCAATATCTCTACTGGAACCTCCTTGTAAGTCAGGTTGTCTTCAACTATACCCACAACATCTAATGGAAAAATAGCATTAAGATCTTCCACATACTTTCTCAATATTGACACACGAAAAAATGGAACAAAATCCATCTCGCTAGGCAACTCCAACTCATAAGCTACCTTGCCAATCCTCCTCATTACCTTATAAGGAGCCACATATCTTGGGATCAAGTTGTCCTTCTTAACAATATGAACCACACCTTTCATTGGCGACACCTTCAAATAGACCCAATCACTAACTTTGAATTCAAGATCCCTTCTTCTGACATCAACATAGGACTTTTGGTGACTTTAGGCAATCTTTAACCTTTCTCTAATCATCCTAAACTTCTCAGGAGTCTCCATAACCAGAACTGGTTCAAACAAAGGCACCTCTCCAACCTCAAACCACCCAACTGGTGATATACAACGTCTACGATAGAGAGCTTCAAAAGCGGTCATACCGATGATAGAATGATAACTATTATTATAGGCAAACTCAATAAATGGACCACTCTTAAGCTCCAATACACAAGACCTAAGGATATCCTCAAGTGTTTGGAGAGTTCTTTTAGCTTGGCCATCTTTTGAGGGTGATAGGCCATACTAAGTTTAACTCTTATATCGAGACCCCTTTGAAAGGACCTCCAAAAATGTGAAGTAAATTGAGAACCACGATCCGATATTATGGACAAAGGAACCCATGTAGCCCCACCAAGTAATGAATGTACAACTTAACATAATTTTTAGCCCCACATGTTGTCTTAAATGGTATAAAGTGAGCTGAGTTCATCATCTTATCAACCACAACCCAAACGGAATCAAAACCCTTTCTAGTCTTAGACAACCCAACCCCAAAATCCATGTTAATCTCCTCCACTTCCAAGTAGGAATATCTATGTCTTGTGCCAGGCAACCCGACCTTTGGTGTTCCACTTTGACTTATTGGTAACTATGACAACCGAAAATAAATTTGGAAATGTCCCTCTTCATACCTTCCCACCAATACACCTCTCTCAAGTCTCTATACATCTTAGTAGAACCAAGGTGAATAGAATAGGAAGAACCATGAGCCTCATCAAGAATATTTTCTTTCTATCCATCAAAACATAAAGCACACATAACCTACCTTGGTATCTAAGGGTACTATCTCTCCCTTGGGAGAAAACCTCCACTTTAGCATCTTTTACCAATGCCTTCAATTCAAACAAAACATGGTCAAGATCTTGCTTAGCTTTCACTCCTCAATTAATGAAGATTTAGAGCCATCAACTACCACAACACCCTATTATCCTCCTCTCCCAACCTAACTCCCAATCTAGCCAACAGATGGACCTCTTTAGACACCTCTTTACCACTATCATCAATATATACTAGGTTACCCATAAACACCCTATTAAAAGTATCGACCACCACATTAGCCTTACCGGGATGATAATGCACACTAATATAATAATATTTAAGAAGTTCTAACTACCTTCTTTGTCTCTAGTTGAGATCCATTTGAGTGAACACATATTGGAGACTTGTATGATCAGTAAGCACATCAACATGCACCTCATACAAATAGTGATGGCAAATCTTTAATGCGAATACCACGATAACTAGTTCAAGATCATAAATAAGGTAATAATTTTAATGGACTTTGAGTTGCCTAGAAGCATAGGCTATCACCTTCCCATTTTGCATCAACACACAACCCAAACCAACTCTAGAAGTATCACAATACACATCAAATCCTTCTAGAACTTCTGGTAGTGACAACATAGGAGCGGACACAAGCTTATATTTCAATGTTTGGAAGATATTTTTACACTCATCAGTCCATACAAATTTGGTCTTCTTTAGACTTAACTTGGTCATAGAAGAACCAATAGAAGAGAACCTATTCAGAAACCTCCGATAGTAACCCTCTAAGCCCAAGAAGTGCCTAATATTCGATGGGGTCAATGGTCTAGGCTAATTTCTAATCACATCTATCTTTTTAGGATCCATCTTAATACCATCCTCCAACACCACATGACATAGGAAGGCAACCTCTTTTAACAAAAATTCACATTTTTCATACTTGGCATATAACTTCTCTTCCCTCAATCACTGTAGTACTACACTCAAATGGCCCATATGCTCCTATTTACTATGTGAATAGATCAAAATGTAATCAATGAAAACCACAACAAACAAATCAAGA
Organism: Solanum sejunctum; assembly: GCA_025642045.1. Lineage (NCBI taxonomy): Eukaryota > Viridiplantae > Streptophyta > Magnoliopsida > Solanales > Solanaceae > Solanum > Solanum sejunctum. The sequence continues at coordinate 4,474 of JAOTQJ010033853.1, forward strand.
TAAGGTTTGCAGCTCTATTCATAAGATCTACGAAGATATCCGGTGCATTGATCAACCAAAAGACATCATAACAAACTCACAATGCCCATACCTAGTCCAGAAGGCCGTCTTGGGATTATCATACTCCCTTACCTTCACTTGATGATACCAAGACCAAAGATCAATCTTAGAGAAGTGACTAGCCCTTGTAATCGGTTAAACAAATCATCGATCCTTGGAAGAGGATACTTATTCTTTATGGTGACCCTATTGAGTTATCCGTAGTGAATATACATTGAAAGGGACCCATACTTCTTCTTCACAAACAACACTGATGCACCCCAAGGTGATTGGCTAGGCATACTAAAAACTTCTCTAACAAATCCCTTAATTGCTCCTTCAACTCTTTTAAATCCGCCAGGGTCATATGGTAAGGTGGAATAGAAATGGGTTAAGTATCGGGAAGGATATATATACGAAAATCTATTTTCCTTTTAAGAGGGACACTGGAAATGCCATTTAGAATGACATCAAGGAACTCATTTACAGCCAGAACGGACTCTATAGGAAAGACCTTGGACTCCACATCTCTTACCCTTACAAGATTATAGAGACACCTCTTAGAGATTAATTTAGGGGCTGTAATGCAAGAGATGACCCTACCCTTGACAAGCACATCATGACTCTCCCACTTAAGAAGGGCTTCATTTGGGAATTATAATTTGACCCTATAGGTTCTACGATTAATAAAGTCATAGTATGAATGCAGCCAATCAATACTAAGTATGATATCAGAATCCACCATTTCTGACTCAATAAGATCACAAGGCAATATCTTATGCAAAATTGAAATGGGACAATTTCTAAAAACCATTCTAGCAACAATATATGCACCATTAAGAGTAGACACCTCATATGAATCACACAAACAATTCGAGTTCAACATGAAACTTTATGGCAAAAAAGGGGGTAACAAAAAGAAAGAGTCACCAATATCAATCAATGCATACACATCAAAAACAAAGACTATTAACATATCAGTGACGACATCGTGGACCTCTTCAACTTCTTGCCTCCCTTAGAGTGCATAGAACTGATTATTCATTGTGGCACCACCTTGTTGGCTATCTTTCCCAAAGGAATCACATTTTCTTCTTGTGGATGAACCTCCTTACTCTTGGTATGGTTACGAGGACAATCAATCCTTTTATGACCCACTTCCCCACATTCATAGCATACATTAGTATCTTTCAAATGTGGCCCCAATGAGCCTTACCACATTTTGAACACACATTATTAGGAACCATACCTCCAAACCCTTAGGCCCTTGGGAAGTCATTAGAAAACCCTCTATTATAAACAAGAGAAGACCCTTGTCCTTGATAGAACCAGCCAGCCTGTTGACTTTCGAACTTTCCCTCAAAACGAGCCCTCTTGGCCTCATTACTCCTTCTCTTCCTCAAATTTTCCATCTCCATTTGCTCGGCATAGGTCATCAAATGGAACAAATCCATGTCACTAGTAAACATAGTAGACTGGTATTCCTCACTCACTAAATCGGATACACCCATCATGAACTTGTTTATCCTAGACCTTTGGTAGGTAAAAAAGTGGGGAGCATATTTAGAGAGTTGATTGGACTTACGGGTGTACCCTCTCATACTCAAAGACCCTTGTTTCAAATTCATAAACTCCACCATTTTGGCTTCCTTAAGCTCAAGAGGGAAGAATCGATTAAGAAAAGCCGCCTTGAACTCCTCCTAAAGCATGACATTATTAATTTCTTTCTCCCCCTTCCATTGATTGAACAATATTTATGCTACCCCTTTGAGTTGATAGGCTTATTTTCTCTTTCGATCTCATACCCGTGATAGCTAATACCTTGTAGACCTCATCATTAAACTCTTAAGGATCCTTATCTACCATAGACCCATAGAATTCCAGGGGATTCATCCTCATAAAATCCCTCACTTAAGATTCTGAGTTGGGAGCATGAGGGGCTTAGGCCCCTTGATTGACTTGGTTGGCCATGGCTTAGGCAAGCAAAGTAAGAGCATCCTGGAGCTCTCCGTGAGCCGACTATTCCTTAGGAGTGTGTGATCTCCTTCCTCTTGTGTTAGGCATGACCGAAACATGACAATAAACATTTATTAGTGGAAAAATTCACCTAACTTCTATAGCATAACATAGATCAAAAAGAAGGGAAATATTTCCTAAAATGTCTTACAACATCTTGCTCATAGTTGTGGCACATACACAAACATGAACAAGACTCTAATCGAGCCAATATGTTGGATGCCAAGGTCCATTAACAACCTAGTGCTCTGATACCAAGTTTGTCACAACCAAAACCTAGGTCCTAGACGTGACACAATGAATGGGGGAACTTGAAGGGGTCCCAAATAAGCCTCTTAACATATCATTACACATCATTGGTCAAGGAAGTAATTAAATAACATAATAAGCATAAAAATAAAGGAAAAAGGACTAAAGGGATACTTTCATTACATAAGCGTCAAAACTAGAGAGTCAAGGCTCAATACATAATATGTGCAACAACACCTCTACTCCATATATTAGAGCGGGGGCTAAGACAAGCAACCAATATCACCATCATAGTTAGTACATACATAAAGAAAATAGAATCTTAGTGTATACCCTGAGATCTTAGACATAGTCCCCAAAATAGAGGACTGACCAACTAGCTTGAGAGAATTCGTACAAGCCATGTGGAGGAAGATGCTCATTTAAGGCTCTGGTTCCTACATGATAACATCATGTAGGTATAGATTTTGTTTTAGTATTTTTGAATGTACGAAGTATGTAGGATACAATGCAACAAGAGATAATCAACATAATCAAAATGCATAAACATAGGCAATGAGTAGCATATAGCAATATGGCATGCATGGAAGATGCTTAAAGTGATCATGCTTACATAAGACATAATACATATGTAAGAAGAAACCATCAATAATGAGTTCATAGTTTACCAAGGTATAAACCCCTTATTTGGTTGGTGGGTCGTTGCACCCTACCGCTATTGTCGATTGAGGTACAAACCCTCAACCTAGTTATTAAGGTACAAATTCGTTGATTGGTTGGAGGATACTCTTACTTTACCACCCATCGTGATTGAGGTGCAAACCCCTCAACCCAATTATGAAGGTACAAACCCCTAGACATAGTTAGTCGGGTTCTTAGCTTCCCGAGGATGGCATGGTTGATTTAAAAGATATATAAGATAATATAATGTACATAAATTTCTTTCATTATCATAAAGTTAGTCAACTCATAAGATATGCATTGTACCTTCAATTCCTCAAGAAACCATAACCGAATATTTTATCAAACACTTGGCATGTGTATAGAGCTAGTGTAAAACTATGAAATTCAAGAGTGGAATCATGCTATAAAATTTATGTAAAACCATCAATAAATACTTGGTAACACCCTCAAGCAATATACATCAAAACCCTTTATCAAATTTCATAATAGATCTTAGATTCATAGCTCAACACATGCAAAAACAATCACCATTTCATTAAACCCCAACATATTGTGCAGTGAAATTCATAATAAGTACCACCCATGAGTAAATCAACTTTAGATCATGCAATATAGGTAAAAAAGAAGCTTGTGCAACATGGGTAAAAGGACCCATTGGTTTAAACCCACATACCTTGACTTTGGGAAATTCCTTGAAGAAGATTTGAATGGAGACTTGAAGCTCGGATGAATTCCTTGAGATTCAAAAAGGATTTGGACACTTGAATTTTGAGGTGATATATTGTCTAAGTGTTTGATAGAGTATTTAAGAATGTCTTGAATGATATGAAGCTAAAATATGACTAAGTATAGGTATTTTCACTCATGGGAAAGCTTAGGCCCAAGACCCAAAGGCCTTTGATCGAGACCAAAACTGGCAGCCAAAAATACACTATAGTACACCCTTGTCGCATCACGCTAGCGACGCGGATGCTCTCTGAAAATCGCATTCTTGTGGTTTTCAAATTTTGCTATGGCTACTGTTAAATTAGAGTTAGACACATTTTTTACTCAATTTTACCCCCGATCAAGAATATGAAGTTGTATTTTTATATCACGCACAAATTTTGAGATATATAGAAAGTACAATTCTAGGCACTTCCGAGGAATATTTTTGAGTACTTTCTAGGGTTATTTCAATGCCAGCACCATGTATGGTTATTGAGGCATGTAACACCCTCAACAAGGTGATTGAGGCATATCAACCCCTCAACAAGGTGATTGAGGCATGTCACACGCTCAATAAGGTGATTGACGCATGTCACCACTCAATAAGGTGTAGTCTACTTGCAATATCATAGATAGTTTTCCTGAATTCAATACATACATGCAAGTCCTTAATCATCAAAAAGTTAGTTGACTTATAAATCATGTAATAGATCATCAATAACTGAGAATCCTTGTCGAGACATTTTATCAAACATTTGGTAGGTATATAATGCTTGTTTATAATCATACAATTCAAGAGTTAGATAATATGAGAAAAGTCAATGCAAATCAACCCACCAACATATAGTAAAACACTCATGTGGCTTGAAATCTATCATAAAATCTCATAATAGATTATAGTCTCATAGCTCAGAATATGCATAGTCTCAATAGACAAAATTAATTCATGATATAAACTTGAAATAGATAGACATGCATAATCAATCAACATTTCGTAAAACCCCAACATAATTTATAATCAAATCCATAATAAGAGAGACTGATAGATGATACAACTTGAAAACATGCAATTTTCTTTAAAAAAAAGAAGATTGGGATCCATGGGTGAAAGGACCCAATGGATGAAAGCCACATACCTCAAGCTTGGGTTTTCTTGAGATGAGCTAGAAGGAAACTTAGAACTTAAAGTGAATCCTTGAGTTCCAAAGATAAGCTTGAACTACTTGAAATTTGAATGAGATATTAAGGTAAGTCATGGAGAGGTTTTTGTGAGGGTTTTGAGTAATATAGAGTTAAAAAAGGCTAAGTATGGGTGTTTTCACGCATTAGTGGGCATAGGAATATGACCCCAATGCCTTTGCCCGACAACGGAAAATTAAGGAAAAACTAACATTGATCCTCATCTGATCCATGACGTGGACCTAACATGAACGCAAAATTAACACCAATTCACGCCCTAGTCATGTCGCAGCCTGGGCACGGACAGACACTATTTTACAAAAATTAGACAAAATGATTTTCACTATGGAACCTCTAAAATCTAGGTTGTACCCATGTCCCACTCAACTTTGCTTCCTATTTAGAATATGAAGTTGAATTTTTTGATATCATGCACAGATTTTAAAATATATGGAAATTACGATTATGGCATTTTTGAGATACAAATTTGGTGCATTTCACTATGTTTCATGCCTTCTCTGGATATGCTGCATAGTTTGTGATTATTAGGCAGGAGAGGATCTATTTTTTTATCAAAGTTTTGGATCCTAAGTTGCAAGTTCTATCTGTTCACATGATCATATCCGATAAAAGTTATGTTGAAGTGATAAACATTATGAAGATGATAGATAGAGTAAGAAACGTTGCACAAGCTAAGACTTCGGCTAAAAGGACTATAGTGTAGATAGCTTCCATGGTTCTTACTCAATATTTCAAGTAGGTTGGCCAGTGTAATCATCTATGCTCACTTCTATAGGTGGCTACTGTAGGACTTCACAGTAGAATCTCCCTTTGGATGGTCAAAGAGCTTTTTCCGCACCATGTACTCAGCCTTTTCTTGATCATAGTTGATATATTTATGGAGACCAGGGGAATATAAGGTGGGAATTTTCCAAATCCCACATGGATAATCCTTCATAATAGTAAAACAAAGTTATAATATCGGTTGGTGCAGGTTGCAACAACAGAGGACATCCACAAGGTTGGCAAGGAGGAAATTAGAGAGCCCATGGAGGCCAAGTTAATGATAATACAAGTAGAAGAGTAGTGAAATAATGCAAAGAGGTTTTCCTTAGTATGGTAAGATTTAGTTTTATGCATTTCTAAGAAGGACTTAGGTTGTGTCATCTATTGCAATGATTATATGTACTATTTTTGTCTATAATAGAATGACTAGTAATTTGTTTGACTAAACTCTAGTTATTCTTATTGTTTAATAAGCTTTTCCATGTGTTTTGATGTGATTGTGATACACTTGATGTCCCTATACATGTTTCAAACTCACTTGGAGAGTCTATTATAGTCACTCATGTTTATTTTACTTGTTCTATCCTATATTTAATTTCCAAATTTGAGTAGATTTGGCAGTTTTTAACATGACTGTTTTTTTAATATGATCATAGATATGACTTTTTTTTGGGTCATAGAGCTTATATATGACTTGGTTATCCCCCTATCATGCAATGCTTTATCATTATGTCAAAATTGTAAATCCAAAGCCATCTAAGGGGAGTACAAGCCTAAGCCAACTAAGGTCATATTTTACCTTTGAGAAACTAGTGGGATAGGGTTGTTTGTCTTATTTTTTCAGATTTGTGATTTTGATTCTGAGTCCCCCTCTTTGATTTAAGGAAGTATTTTTGTACATAGTTATGTAGTATGCTGATGTATAAGTAGATAGATTTCTTAATATAGAGTCGAGCACAGTAGAAGATAAAAATTCTTTAACTAGGGGAAATTATTTCATTAATAGTTTAAATTGGGTTGCTAAATGTTAATAATAACCAGCACAAATATGTTATATACTAGTTGTTAAAAGTCCTTACATTAAAAGCTAATGAGCAGATTCCAATTTAGTCGTTAAAAGTACATTTATCAACCAAATATATTCTTGTTGTTTAGGATAATCCTGTCAAATCAGATTTCAAATCAAAAGGATAGCTTACACAATCTTTACAGATATGTGTTAAGGAAAATCATATCTAATTAGATTCCAAAGTTACAATCTTCACAAATATGTAATATTGTATATATGGTAATCTAGCTGATTTGTATAGATTTGATTACCTAGTTATTATAGTTAGTTAGTACTCTTCAATATTTATGTCATTGTAGTCTTTGAACAATAAACAAGAAGAAGAATTATGTCATTCTAAAAACTCTTTATAGTATCAGGGTAGTGATCCAAATTGCTTCTGAAAAATTATTTTTTTTCTTTCTTTCTCAAGGCATCCTCTAGCACAAATAACCTTACTCACTTTTCTAGAAAAACTTTGATTTCTATCAAAGGTTCTCAACTTCTTTTGAAACTTAACTCTCAAAACTATCCAACATGGAGAACTCAAATTACTCCTTTACTTTGTGGTCACAATCTTATGAGTTATGTCACAAGCGCAAACAAGTCAACCCCAACCACCATTGAAAAATATGGTCAAAAAGTCTCTAATCTTGTATACGGTTTTTGGGATTGTCAGGATTAGTTAATCTTGGCAGCCATCATTGCTTCTATATCCTTTTCAGTAATGACCACCATCGCAGATGCCAAAACCTCCATAGAGGCATGGATCAAGTTGCAAATGGCATTTGTAAACAAATCAGCTATGCCGATTTTATCCTTGCGTGATAAATTATCCAAAGCAAAGAGAGATTCATGACCAGTTACTGAATATCTTCAATTGATCAAATCAATTGTTGAAGAACTCTCTTCATGTGGAAGTCACTGATGTAGATCTTGTGGTTCACATTCTTAGTGGTGTTGGATCTCAATTTCGAGGCATTGTTATTGCTATTCATGCTAGAGATACTATTATATCATTTGATAAACTCTAAGACAAGCTATTGGCTCATGAATTTTCTTTCAATCAAACAGATACCACATTTGACACAACTCCAATCACTGAAAATCATGTCAATAACGATACAAATTCTAGATTACCATATTAGTAAAAGCAAGGGTATTCAGGGAAGACAACTCAATATTTTCAATATGAAAATTCTAATGTTGGTCTTCCAGTGAAGTTCTCATCATAAAAATCTCAAAATTCTGTGCAAAATAATATTCTCGTAGCATTGGGTCTCAAGCCAAAGTGCAATGTCAATTTTGTCACAATATGGGCATCATGTCAAATAGTGTTATCAAGCGTATGACTATTTTAGGCACTTTCTTTCACAAACTCCTCAATCACACTACACTAATGTGAATTTGAGATCTAATCAGCAATGGTTGTTAGACATTGGTGCATCCTATCACATCACTAATGACTTCAGCAACCTATCTATTCATTGACTATATGATGGTAGTGATTAACTGCACCAAACTAATGTCTCAAGGTTGTCTTTCTCACATGTTGGTTCTAATACTATTTCTCTCCCAGCCAAAGAGTTCCATCTTTCTAATTTTTCTATGTTTCCTCTGCTAAAACCAATGTCATTTCTATATCACAATTCTATACTCCTAAACAAGTGTGTATTGAGTTCTTTTCTAACTATTTTCTTATGAAGGATCAATTAACAGGGGAGATTTAGTTCAAAGGCTCACTTGATTAATTTTTGTACAAGTTTTTGTCCACTATAGTTTCAAATAAACCTATCTCCTTCAGTATTCATCTTTCATCAGAGTCTTGGCATCAACGTCTTGGCCATCTGAATGCTAGGATCTTTAATTTTATTTTGTCCAAATTTAAGTTACCAATATATTCTATTAAATCATCATTTTGTAATCCTTTCCAGTGCAACAAAAGTCATTGCCAATCTTTTGGTGTTTCTTCTCTAACAAGTAGTAGGCCTCTTAAGCTATTATATTATAATTTATGGTGTCCTTCCCCTATGCAATCAATTGATGGGTTTCTTTATTGTATCATATTTGTGAACCATTACACAAAATATATCTGGTTCTTTCCTTAAAGGCTAAATAAGAAGTGTATTCCATTTTCCCACCATTTCAAAAAAATTTCAGAAATACATTTAATGTCAAGATAAAATCAATTTACACCGATGGGTATGGAGAATATGTTGCACTTATAAAATATTTTCAATATGTGGAATAAACCATTTGCAAATACCACCTCACACCCCACAACACAATGGTGCTGCAGAATGTTGCCACCGTCACCTTTTTGAAACTGGTCTTACGTTATTGCAAACAGCTTTCCTGCACTCTTCCTTTTGGTCTTTTGCATTCAATAACATACACTTACCTTATTAATCATCTTCCCGCACCACTTTTACAATTTTTTCTCCTTATCAAAAGTTGTTTAACCGTTCTCCCAATTATCACTTTTCCCGTGTCTTTGGTTGCCTTTGTTATCCCTGTGTTCGTTACTATACCAAGTCTATATTCTATCTCAAGTCTATCCTTTACATCTTTCATGGTTACTCTTTGCATCATAGTGTATATGTTTGTTATGATCTTAAGTCAAAGAGGTACATTACCTCACGTTATGTTGTCTTTCTTGAAAAGGTTTTTCCATATCAAACTCATCCTTCATATTTTTGGTCCAATACAAATTAGTACCATATCTCTTTAACTAAATCTTCTCACACCATAATCCTATTATAGTATAATTCCTTTCCTAGTTCATCCTTATCTCCCAATCCTTCCATTGAACAATTGTCATTACCTTGTGATCCTTCTCCTTCTAGTATGAACACCAATCCTTCTCGTCTAACATAAAATTACATTTCTTACACTTCACTACCAAACACTCATCCCATGGTCACTCATTCCAAGAATCATATTTACAAACCTGAATTTTCTAACGGCCCCAAAAAGTGCTAAAAAATGTGCCTCAAAAGTGTTTGAACTCGTAATTTCCACATATCTCAAAATTCGTGTGCGATATCAAAAATTCGACTTCATATTCTTGTTAAGGGGGTAAAACTAAGTTTGAAATGGTTCTGACCCTGATTTTAGAGCAACCATAGAAAATTTTGAAATTTCACAGTTTAACGAAAATAGTGGGCCTGCAGGTCACTGGCGCGACGTGTCAGTGTTATTTTTTCAGTGTAACTTTATCCAGCTTTTCTATCTCAGTACAAGGATTTTGGGTCTTTGGCCTAAGACTTTTCATATATGAAAATACCTATAGTTAGCCAAATTTTGCCTTCATATCATACATGACATTCCCAACTACTCACTCAAACACTTAGCCTTATATTTTTCTCAAAATTCAAGTGAAAAATCCCTCTTACATCTTAAGCATTTCACTCAAACATCAAGTATCCATCTCCAATCTTCATCAAGTTCATCTCCAAAGCTAAGGTATATGGGTTTCTTTTATGGGTTCCTTTACCCCATGATACCCGAGCTTCCTTTTACTTTAATTTTCATGATTTAATGTTGATTTACTCATGGGTCTTATTTATTATGAAATTCACTACATACTGTATTGGGGTTTATGAAATTGTGTGTCACACCCTAAGTCCCATTTGGGCAGGCCGGCACCCGTTGCTGATAAGGCTCAGGAGAACCAACCTGTACTTATGCACTTTCTATAAATTTTATGAAGAATTACTATATTCAACATGTTTGTATGCTAGTAAACAGTGATATAAGCCAAAAGGAAATATATGTAACTAGGCCATTGGGGCCACGGTCTTAAGAGTATGAGATATGACCAGACCTTGATTTACATAGTCTATAAAGCCTCTAAATAAAAGAGTAGCTGACAAGGTCGGGATTGGCCCTGCCTCAATTAACTATGCAATACAAACATATAAACTTTAGACACATACAAAGATCCAGAGCAATATAGAGCTCGGTAACAACAGCTGAACATCCTGAACTCTACTGGGGAGATCTACTAGCACCTGTACCTGCAGCATGAAATGCAGGTCCCCCATAAGGGATGTCAGTATGAGATAATATAATGAATATGTAAGGCATGAAATACTATATACGAAGTAACAACTTCAAATGAAACTATGCAATGCTATGGAATAAGATACCACCTTTAGATATGCTTTGTGATGGTATGCTTTACCTTTACTATATAGTCTCTGCACATCATAAACTATAAATGAGCAACTGATCAGTGTTGAAATTATATTGAGTTCGTCCCTGGATAGGTTATCCTCAAACCCTCGGGCTACCCCCTGTGATAGGATCATCCCTGGCTAGGTTATACTCAATCCCCCAGGCTACCACCTATCAAAAACTGTATACTTTATCTATTAATTACCTTTGAGATTATTCTTTTGGTGGTCATAATATTGGAGATTTCAAGCTGTTTACACAATATATAACATGAAAATAAACATTCAAGACAACATGGCATAGAAGAGAATAAGTTACATAAGAAATGAAATGCGTATGAAATGAAACAACTCATGAACTTTGTTTAGCAACAAGAACTCATGTACTTGGTATCCATGTAT
>JAOTQJ010033864.1:0-15761 GCA_025642045.1 Solanum sejunctum
CGTGTATTATTTTCTTATGTGATTGAGATGCCAAGATGTATTCATTGGCTTCTAATGCTAGTTTTATCCTCTACTATATTGTAGATAAGTATTTGGAAGCAGAGAAGGTTATCTCGAGGTAGTAACGAGGTCATACAATGAGGTATGTAAGGTTACTCGATTTTCTATCACTTGGCATAAAACATGGATCTCTCCTTAGTACATAAAAGCACTCACCAACTCCGACACAACTATTAACCTTGTCTCCACTCTCTTACATGTTCATATGATCCTCTATATAGTTACCTTCAAACCTGTATACATGCTTTGATACCAAGTTACATGAGTTCCTGTTACAAGATAAAGTTCAAGAGTTATTCCATTTCATACGCATTTCATCAATTGTGTAATGTACTCTTTTCATTGTCATATTATCTTGTGTGATTATCTATATGTCACATGCTACATATACAGTCCTACATCTCCAATATCATGGCCACCAAAAGAAGCACCTCAAAGGTAATTGAAAGGTAAAGTATATAGTTTTGACGAGTGGTAGCCCGAGGGGGTTCAGGAAGAACCTAGAATAGGGACGATTCTGATACAGTATTATAGGTGGTAGCCCGGGGGGTTCATGAAGAACCTAGCATAGGGACGATCTCGATACAGTTTTACCACTGATCAGTTGGTCATTTGTATTACAGCTGTGCACAGATTTTATAGTACATATTCTACAGTAAAGGTAAAGCAATATAAAGAACATAAAGTACATGATTCCACAGTGTGACTAAGGGTGGTCCATAATCTTTCACAGATGCATAGTTTCATTTGAGTTGCTACTTTAAATACAGTATATCCTGCCTTACATACTCAGTACATTTTCTTGTACTGACGTCCCTTACAGGGGACCTGCATTTCATGCTGCAGGTAGAGGTGCTAGTAGATCTCCAAGTAGGAGTACAGGACATTCAGCTGTAGTTACCAAGCTCCAGGTTTCTTTGGATTTTTGCATGCCTAGAGCTTATATATTTATATTGCACAATTAGTTGAGACGGGGCCTATCCTGACCCTTATCAGATGTTTTTCTTTATTTAGAGACTTTGTAGACTATGTAAAGTAAAGTTTGGTCATATCTCATACTTTAAATACCGTGGCCCCAACGGCCTAGTCTTATGCGCTCCTTTTTAACTTGTTATCACTGTTCATCTTCTTAAAGGCATGTTAAATTCAGAAACCCCTTATAGTATGTATAGAAAGCGCATAGTTACAGGTTGGTTCTCCTGAGCCTTATCGGCACTGGGTGCCAATCCGACCTAACGAGACTTTGGGGCGTGACAAAATGCTTCTGCGACCAATGATGTGTAATGATATGTTTAGAGGCTTATTTTGTGTTTCTTCGGGTTCCCTATTTGCCGTGTCAAGTCTTGGCCCTAGGCTTGGGTCATGACAAACTTGATATTAGAGCATTAGGTTGTTAATGGTCCTCGACTTTCAACACACCGCATCGATTAGAGTCTTATTCATGGTTGTGAAGCGCACCAATTTTAGGAAATATTTCACGTCATGATCTGTATCATGTTGTGGAGATAGATCCTCTAAGGCTTATTACTAATTCCTAACCATTGCATTTCAGAGTATGTCTCAGGCTTCTCAGGATGGCGATATATCGAATGTGGTGGTTCACAATGCTCTATGGGTGTTGGCTAAGGTCGTGACCACACAACTCAACTGATCGATGAATACCCTTGATACTCCAAACAGTAAGAGTGGAGAAGGAAGGGCTAATAAAGCCCGAATAGGAGGTAGGCATCCATTTACCCAGCTAGGGAGCAATGTTGGGGTGACTCGTCCTAGACGTCCAAGTTATGGGAGGGGACATGATGGCACATGTTTTAGGAACACAGGTGCATGCTATGGGTGCGGTAAGATAGACCATAAGATAGTTGATTGTCCATATGCTCAAAAATGGAGGAGAGGGGCGTCTAAGAGGGCTCGGTATGAGGGTGGTCTCTAAAGTTCTAAGGGTCAGCGTCCACAATAAGATCACAAATTTCGAGGTCAAGGGTCCTCTAGTACTCCAAACAAGAGGCTTGCTATTGATGGAATAGGTAACCTGAGGTTCTAAGGTAGCAATGATGGGGTGAGTTTTTCGAAATGCCTAAAATGTGAAAAGCATCATCATGGTAAATGCTTAGAGGATTCAAATATGTGTTATAGGCATGGAGGAGTTGGTCATGAGCATGTTGATTGCCCTTATGTTCGAAGCAAGGGCAAGGAGGGTCGTCCTCAAGGTCAAGGTAGTCATGTTGTTCAAGAGAGGCAAGGAGGGGATGAGGCGCCCTATGTTGCTACTAGTATGTTGAAATTTCCTTTGACTTTGATGTGTATGGATTGATAGATTCGGGTGCCACTCTTTTTTTATTATCACACTTATTGCCAAAAAGTTTCATGTTGAACCCGACTTGTTGTGTGAGTCTTATGAGGTGTCTACTTCCATTGGTGCATATGTCTATAGAAATTGCCCCATTTGCATCTTGCATTAAATATTGCCTTGTGATCTTGTTGGGTTAGATATGGTTGATTTTGATGTTATTCTTGGGATGGATTGGTTGCATGCATATTATGCCTTTGTTGATTGTAGAACCCATAGGGTCAAATTTCAATTCCCACATAAACCCGTCCTTAAGTAAGAGAGTCATGATGTAGTGGTCAAGGGTAGATTTATTTCTTGCATTAAAGCCCAAGAGTTAATCTCTAAGGGGTGTCTCTATCATTTTGTGAGGGTTAGGGAAGTTGAGTCCAAAGTCCTTCATATAGAGTCGATTCCGGTGGTAAATGAGTTCCTTGATGTCTTTCCTAGTGATCTTCTCAGTGTTCCTTCCAAAAGAAAAATAGATTTTGGTATAGATCTCCTTTCCGATACTCAATCCATTTCTATTCTCCCTTACCGTATGGCTCTGACGGAGTTAAAAAAGTTGACAGGGAAATTGAGGGAAGAGAAGTTTTATGCCAAGTATAAAAAGTGTGAATTTTGGTTGAAAAATATTGCCTTCCTAGGTCGTGTGGTGTTGGGGATGGTATTAAGGTGGACTCTAAGAAAATGGAGATGATTAGAAATTAGCCTAGACCTTTGACTTTATCGGACATTAGAAGTTTCTTGGGCTTAGCAGGTTACTATCGAAGGTTTGTGAATGAGTTCTCTTCTATTGCTTCTCTCGTGATAAATTGACCTAAAAGAAGGCTAATGAAATGATCCCAAAAGCTATTCGAAAATGTGTATCGGAAGTGTCTAAAATTATAATTTTTATATATCTCAAAATTCATGCGTGATATCCAAAATCCGACTTCATATTCTTGTTCAGGGGGTCAAATTGAGTATAAAATGGGTCTAACCCGATTTAAGAGCCACCATAGCAAAATTTGAAAATCGTAAAAATGCAATTCTAGAGACAATCCGTACCCCTAGCGTGTCGTGCCAGGGCACGCTTCCGTGTATTTTTGTGGCCAATTTTCTATCTTTGTTCAAGGCCTTTGGGTCTGGGGCGTAAGTGTTCTCATGCATAAAAATGTCTATACTAAGCCTTATTTCACCCTCATATCATTCAAAACATTTCCAATACTCACTCAAACATTTAGACAATATTTCATCTCCTAAATTCAAGTCTCAAAACTCATCTGAATCTTAAGGTTCCCATTCAAGCTTCAAGTCTGCATCTCCAATCTTCATCAATTTACTCCCCAAAGCTAAGATATGTGGGTTTCTTTCATGGGTTCCTTTCACCCATAATACCCAAGTTCTCCTTTGCCTTAAATTGCATAATTTAAAGTTGATTTACTCATGGGTCTTATCTATTATGAATTTCATTGCACACTATGTTGGGGTTTCATGAAATTATGGTTGTTTTAACATGTTTTGAGCTATGAATCTAAGATCTACTGTGAGATTTGATGAAGAGTTTTGATATATATGGATTGAGGGTGTTACCAAGTATCTGTGAATGGTTTTACATTGAATTTTCTAGCATGATTTCACTCTTGAATTGCATGATTTTACACTAGCACTACACACCCGCCAAGTGTTTGAAAAATGTCCGGATTATGTTTTTTGAGGAATTGAAGGTTCAATGCATGTTTTATGAGTTGAATGACTATATGACGATAAAATAAATGTATGTATATGGTTTCCTTCTATATAGTATTGGAATGTGACTATGCCCTACTGGGGGGTTGCACACCAAGTAGCCATGTCGAGGGATTTGTACCTTGATAACCATATTAAGGGGTTTGTACCTTGATAACCATGTCAGGGGGTTTGTACCTCGGTTACTAAGGGTGGTAGGGTGCGATGATCCACCAACCATTTTGGGGGGTTTGTACCTTGATAACCATGTCGGGGGGTTTGTACCTCTATCACCAAGGGTGGTAGGGTGCGACGATCCACCAACCAATTGATGGGGCTGGTACCTCAATCACCGAGGGTGGTAAGGTGCAATGATACACCAATATGATAGTGGTCTCTTCTTGCGCATGTATTATATTTTATATAATCATGATTTACTATAAAACATCTTACATGCATGTCATATTGTTATATGCTACTCATTGCCTATGCTTATGCATGTCGATTATGTTACATATCTCTTGTTGCGTTGCATCTACATGCTTAGTACATTCAAATATACTAATGCATACTCTCAGTGTACATAATGTCACTATGTAGGAACTGGGGCCCTAGTTGATCATCCTCCTCCACATGGCTGTTACGACTTCTCTCAAGCTCTTTGGTGAGTCCTCTATTTCAAGGACAATGTTTATATGATCTCATACTATGTTTCAAGACTATCTTCTTTTATGTATATGTTTACTATGAGGGTGAGCCTGATAGCTTGTCTTTGCCCCTGCTAAGTATCTAAGTTTTAGAGGTGTTATTGGACATGTTATGTATATATGATATGAGCTTGATTTTCTCTTGACTCTTGTTGATGATGATATGAAAGAGGTCCCTTAGTCTCGATTATCCCTATTTACTATCTCTTGTTGTACTTTTATTGCTTCTACGATCAAGGATATATAATGATATGTTAAGAGGTTTGCTTGGGGTCCCTTTGAGTTCTCTATGCACTGTGTTACGTCTAGGCCCTAGGCTTGGGTCGTGAAAAACATGGTATTAGAGCACTAAGTTGTTAATGGTCATCGGCATCCAACACATCGTGTCGATTAGAGTCTTCTTCATAGTTGTGTTATACACCACAACTATGAGAAAGAGGTTATGAGGTGTTTAGGAAATGTTTTCCTTCTTCTTACTCTATGTCGTGCTATAGAAGTTAAAGTAAGATTTTCCCCTAATGACTGTCCTTTGCTATGCTAGATCATGCCTAACATGAGAGGAAGAAGAGCCTGCACACCCGAGGACCAAACAAGTAATGGAGAGCTTCTAGATGCTCTCACTTTGCTTGCACAAGTTATGGCTAACCAAGCCAACCAAGGGGCCCAAGCCCTTCATGCTCCTACACTGGCATGTCGAGTGAGAGATTTTATGAGGATGAATCCCTCGAAATCCCATAGGTAAAAGGTGAGTGAGGATCCTTGAGAATTCATTGATGAGGTCTATAAGATTTTGGCTATCATGGGTGTGAGGTTGTAGGATAAGGCGGAGTTGGCAGCCTACTAACTCAAAAGGGTAGCACAAATATGGTACAATCAATGGAAAGAGGAGAAGGGGGTCAACAATATGTTACTTTGGGAAGAGTTCAAGGCGGCTTTCCTTAATCGATTCTTCCTTCTTGACTTAGTGAAGCCAAAATGGTAGAATTTATGAATTTCAGACAAACATTTATGAGTGTGAGGGAGTATTCCCTCAAGTTCAACCAACTTTCAAAATATGCTCCACACTTGGTGGCCGACTCAAGGTCTAGGATGAATAAATTTGTGATGGGTGTTTTTCTGACTTGGTGAGTGAGGAGTTACGGTCTGCTATGTTGATTAGTGGCATGGACTTGTACCATTTGATGACCTATGTCGGGAAAATAGAGGAGGAAAAATTAAGGAGGAGGAAGAGTCATAAGGCCAAGAGGGCCCATTTTGATGGCAAGTTCCAAAAGCAAAAGGGGTGGTCGGTTCCACCAAGGCCAAAGGTCTTCTAATGTTTCTATAGGGGATTTGCCAATGACTTCCCAAGGACCCAAGGTGTTGATGTTGTGGTTCCTAATGATGTGTGTCCAAGATGTGGTAAGGGTCATAAGGGCCCATGCTTGAGAGACACTAATACATATTATGTTTGTGGGGAAGTAGATCACAAAAAGGTTGATTGCACTTATGATTACAACAGGGGTAAGGATGTTTATCCTCAAGGCCGGGATGCCAATGCGGTTCCTTTAGGTAGAGGTGGCCGACAGGATGGTTCCCCAAAGCACAATCGATTTTATGCTTTGTATGGGAGACCAGGGGTTGATGAGGTGCATGACGTTGTTATTGGTATGTTGAAAATCTTTGATTTTGATATGTATGCATTGATTGATCCGGGTGGCACTCTTTCTTTTGTTACCCCCTTTGTTGCCAAAAAGTTTCATGCTGAACTTGAACTGTTGTGCGAGTCATATGATTTTCTACTCCTATTGGTGCTTCCATTATTGCTAGAAAGGTCTATATTAATTGTCCCATTTGCATATTGCATAAAATATTGCCTTGTGATCTTGTTGAGTTGGACATGGTTGATTTTGACGTTATTCTTGGGATGGATTAGTTGTATGCATATTAAGCTTTTATTGATTATAGAACCAGTAGGGTCAAATTTCAATTCCCAAATAAACCCGTCCTTGAGTGGGAGAATCATGATGTGGTGGTCAAGGGTAGGTTCATCTCTTGCATTAAGACCCGTAAGTTGATCTCTAAGGGGTGTCTTTATCATCTTGTGAGGGTTAGGGATGTGGAGTCCAAAGTCCTTCCCATAGAGTCAGTTTCGGTTGTAAATGAGTTTCTTGATGTCTTTCCAAATGCTCTTCCCGTTGTTCTTCCTGAAAGGGAAATAGATTTTGATATAGACCTCCTCCCCGATATTCAACCCATTTCTATTCCCCCTTACCATATGGCCCCGACAGAGTTAAAGGAGTTGAAGGAATAATTGAAGGACTTATTGGAGAAGAGTTTTATTAGGTGTGGCCAATCACCTTGGGGTGCACCGGTGTTATTTGTGAAAAAGAAGGATGAGTCTCTTAAAATGTGTATGACTACTGGCAACTTAATAGGGTCACAATCAAGAATAGGTATCCTTATCCAAGGATTGATAATTTGTTTAACCAATTGCAAAGGGGTAGCCACTTCTCTAAGATTGATTTTCGGTCCAGGTATCATCAAGTGAAGGTGAAGGAGTTTGATATTCCTAAGTCGACCTTCCAGACTAGGTATGGGCATTATTCGTTTGTTGTGATGTCCTTTGAGTTCACCAATGCACCGGCTATGTTCATGGATCTGATGAATAGGGTCTTCTAACCCTACCTTGATTCGTTTATTGTGGTATTCATTGATGGTATTTTGATCTATTCACATATTAAGGAGGAGCATATGGGTCATTTGATGGTAGTGTTGCAAAGATTGAGAGGAGAATTGCATGGTAAATATGAGAAGTATGAATTTGGTTGAAAGAATTTGCCTTTCTAGGTCATGTGGTATTGGGGGATAGTATTAAGATGGATCCTAAAAAGACAGATGTGATTAAAAATTGGCCTAGACCATTGACCCCATCAGATATTAGGAGCTTCTTAGGCTTATCGGGTTATTACCGGAGATTTGTAAATGGGTTTTCTTCTGTTGCTTCTCCCATGACAAAATTGACCCAAAAGAAAGCTAAGTTTGTGTGGATGGATAAGTGTGAAAAGAGCTTCTAAACCTTGAAACATAAGCTTGTGTTCGCTCCTATATTGTCACTAAGGGAAGGGCTAGAGGGGTTTGTTGTATGTTGTGATTCTTCTAGAGTTGATTTGGGCTGTGTTTTAATGCAAAATGGTAAGGACATAGCCTATGCTTCTAGGCAACTCAAAGTGCATTAAAAGAACTACCCTATCCATGATGTTGAACTAGCCGCTGTGGTATTTGCATTAAAGATATGGCGTCATTATTTGTATGGGGTGCATGTTGATGTGTTCACCAATCATAAGACCCTCCAATATGTCTTCACTCAAAAGGATCTTAACTTGAGGCAAATAAGGTGGCTAGAACTTCTTAAGGATTATAATATGAGTGTGCATTATCATCCCAGTAAGTCTAATGTGGTGGCAGATGCTTTGAGTAGGGTGTCTATGGGTAGCTTAGCTCATGTTGATGATGGTGGAAAAGGGGTGGCTAGGGAGGTCCATCGGTTGGCTAGATTAGGGGTTATGTTGGAAGGAGTTGATAATGGGGTTGTTGTTATTGTTGATGGTTCTAAATCTTCATTGGTTGAGGAGGTAAAACTAAGCATGATCTTTATCCCACTTTGTTGGAATGAAGGCATTGGTGAAAGATGGTAAGGTAGAGGTTTTCTCCAAAGGGGAGATGGTGCCCTTACATACCAAGGTAGGTTGTGTGTATCTCGTGTTGATAGCTTGAAGGAAAAAATACTTGATGAGGTTCATGGTTCTTCTTATTCTATTCATCCCAAGTTTACTAAGATGTATAGGGATTTGAGAGAGGTATATTCGTGGGGAGGCATGATGAGGGACATTGCCAAATTTATTTTCGATTACCATAGTTGCTAACAAGTCAAAGCCCCCTCGATTGAGCATGATCTAGTGCAACACTTTATATAGAGTATATCATATACATAAGCTCATTTCATCATCATATAGTCAATCATATCATATCTCATGCTTTGGACCTCAACTCCTCAAGCAACCACATCCAGACATTTTATCAAACACTTAGAGAGTGTGTAATGCTAGTATAAAACCATGAATTATAGAGATGAAATCATGCAAAACAATTCATTGTAAAACCATCAATTGTAAAACCATCAATCAACACTTTGCAACACCCTCAAGAAATATCAAAATCCCTCCTCAAATCTTATAATAGATCCAAGATTTATAGCTCAAAATATAGCAAAACAGTCACAACTTTACATAGCTTTAACATAGTATGCAGTGAATTTCATAATAATTAAGATCCATTTGTAAATCAATTTTAAATCAAGCAATTTGAGTGAAAGGAGGCTTGGATATCATGAGTGAAAGGAACCCATGAAAGAAATCCAAATACCTTAGCTTGGAGATGAACTTGGTAAAGATTGGAGATAGAGACTTGAAGCTTGAAGTAGAACCTTAACTTGGGATGAGGATTTGGGACTTGAATTTGGGAGTGAAAATATGGCTAAGTGTTTGAGTGATTATTGGGAAATATTTTGGGTAATATGAGAGTGAAATGTGGTTAAGTATAGGTAAAAACATGTTTGAGAACATTTAGGCCCAAGACTTAGAAGTGTTGAACTAAGTCAAAAAAACAGGTCATGTTTTTTACTGTGGCGCTCGCGAGGGGGTCGCGAATTCCTCTATGGAATTCGCACCTTGAAAAATTATAATTGCTAATCTTTCGCTCTTAAATCGGGGTTAGACCCTTTTTTCCCTAATTTTGATCCACTGAACAAGAATATGAGTCGGATTTTCAAAATAATAAATGAATTTTGAGATATATAGAATTTAAAATTTGGGCATTTTGAGGCACATTTTTGGGCACTTTTGGGGGTCATTTTAGTAAATTTGACTATCAAAATGATAAATTAAAACTAGTCATTGCTGCAAAGAAGCAAAAAAATTAATACCTATGAGAACGACTAAATATATCCCTATACGAGTATCAACAACAACATACCCAGTGAAATCCAAAAAGTGGGGTTTTGAGAGGGTAAAGTGTACGAAAACCTTACCACTACTTCATAGATATAGAGATGATATTTTCGGAGAACCCTCGTCTCAAGAATCAAGCCTTATAAGTAGAAAAACTAGATATGAAAAAAAGAAAATAACAGAAAAAGAAAGAATAACTACTAACGAAAAAGCAAATGATAATATGTAAATACGAAAAAAAATAATAATAAAAGAGTAACAAAAAATAACAAATATAAGATGGATAAAGGCAACAAAGGATAAAAACGACTACTCCTACTAACCTACTATATCACAAGGTCAGACATCATTCTACCTTTACTAACTTATTAGCCTGTTACCCTAATATCTGGGCTCCACTCCTTTCTATATAAGGTCATGTCCTCGACGAGATGAAGTTTCGTCATATCTTGTATAATCACCTCCCACCAGTACTTCTTCGGTCTACCTCTACCCCTCCGAGTAACTCTTAACTCCAATCTTTCGCACCTTCTAACATGAGCATCAGTACTTCTTATTTGCACATGTCCAAACCAATGGAGTCTCATTTCCTTCATCTTGTCAGCCATAGGGGCTACCTATAACTTCTCCCGAATGGTCTCATACGTAACCTTATCACTCTTGGTTTATCCACACATCCATCCCAACATCCTCATCTCCACGACCTATATCTTCTAAATATGTAATTTTTTGATTGGCCAGCACTCTACACCATACAAAAAATAGTCTAACACCGTTCTGTAGAACTTACCTTTAAGTTTAGGTGGTATGCTTTTATCATATAATACTCTAAAGGCAAGCCTCCATTTCGTTCATGTTACACCCATAGTGTATGACATCATAATTGATATCTCCATTACTTTGGATAATGGACCCAAGATATCTAAAGTTTTCTCTCTTGGGAATAGATTTAGTTCAAAGCTCACTTCAATGTCTGCTTCATTTCTTACAACATAGATTTTGCGCCCCAAGTATTCTATTTTGGTCATGCTCAGTTTGGACCCTTTAGATTCCAAAGCCTATCTCCAAACCTCCAATCTATCATTAACTTTAGTCCGAGTCTCATCAATCAGTACTATGTCATCTGCAAATAACATACACCATAGAACCTCCTCCTAAATAGGCCGCATCAGCTCATCCATTACTATGGAAAAAAGGAAAGGGCTCAACATAGATCCTTGATGAAGCCCCATCTCAACAAAACAATACTCCATGTCTCTTTCCACCATTTTTACTCGAGTTATGGATCTGTCATACATTTCCTTTATCACCCTAATATACACTATTTGAACACCCTTCATTTATTGACATCTCTATAGGACATCCCTCGGAACTTTGTCATACGCCTTATCGAGATCAATGAACACCATATGAAGGTCCTTCTTTCTTTTCCTATATTCTTTACTAATCTCCAAACAAGATGAATTGCATCTTCAGTCGACTGCCCGACGTGAATCTGACCAAATTCTCTAAAATAGACACTCATTTTCTCACCCTCATCTTCACCACTCTGTCCTAGGCCTTCATAGTATGGCTTAACAACTTTATACCCCTCTAAATGTTATAGTTTTTAATATAACCCTTGTTCTTGTACAATGGATCCATTGTACTCCTCCTTTATTCATTGGGCATCTTAGCAGTCTTCATAATAACATTAAACAACCTAGTCAACCACTCTACACCATCTTTGACCATGCTCTTCCAAAAATCCACCAAAATCTCATCAGGACTGATCACCCTCCCTCTCTTCATTGTACTAGTAGCATGTCTAGCCTCCTCAGCTCAGAAATTTAATTCTTGCAATAACGAAAATCTCGATGAACATTGGAATGTGACAACTCACCTCGCTCAATAGTTGTATCTCTTTTTTCGTTTAAGAATTTATAGTGGTAGATTTTCCATCTTAGCTTAATGGAAGTCTCATCCACCAACACCTCACCCTTCTCATCTTTAATGCACTTCACTTGGTCCAAGTCGCGAACGTTCCTCTATATCTCTTTCTTTTGCGAGCTAGCCTATATAATCTCTTCACACATGTCACCACTGTATTTGCTTCTGTCTTCACCATTGTATAGATAATCTTAAGCCTTCGCTTTTCATCTTCATCCCTACATCCCAACCACTTCGTGTAAGCAACCTTATTAGCTTTAACTTTGCTTTGAACTTCTCCATTACACCACGAATCACCCTGACATCCACCAAAGGTCCCTCTCGAAACCCCTCGTACCTTGGTAGCTACTTTTCTAATGTAAGTAGCAACATACTGTTCACATCTCCGCTACTCCACCAAGTCCCTAAACTACTTAACTTTTCTCCCATCTCTCGAGATAGAGCAGGTGTTAGGCCTTCCCATCTAATCCTTAGTTGGACATAAGTAACTTTTTTTTCTTTTTTTTCTTAATTCCTAAATTCATCATTAGGAGCCTATGTTGAGTGAAAATATTTTCACTCGGGATAACCTTGAGATCCTTACAAAGGCTTCTATAGCCCTTCCAGAGGAGTAAGTAATCAATTTGCGTCTTAGCTACCGTGCTACGAAAGGTAATCAAGTGATTTTTCCTCTTCAAAAAACATGAGTTAGCAATAACTAACTCAAAGGCTTTGACAAAATCTATGAAAGACGTCCTCTTCCATTTATCTCTCCAAAACCAAAGCCTTCACTCCGATATGAGTAATTCTTTTAAATAAAATTTATTTAAAAATAAATTTATAAATTATTTTTTTCACTTTCTTCAGAGTAAAGTGAAAAATTCAAAATAACTTTTATATAATGCACAAATAAAATCCTAGCAAATGTATTATGCAATCTAGTCTGGAGAACTGGAGTATAAAAGGAATAAAAGTAGTTACAGAAAACTAAAGGGTAAACTGCACAAATTGTAGATCGAAAATAAATTAATCTCTCCTTCTATTTAAAAAAGAATGACTTACTTTCTTTTAAGTCGATTTAAAAAAAACTGATCATTTTTTTTTGACAACACTTTATTTTTAACTTTCCAAAAGACATGTTTAAGATTAAAGGAGATTTTTGGTGTATATTCTTCCCTTTTAACATTATGTTATGCTCACTTTTAATTTTGAATAAACTTTTGCGAGTTTTAGAGATTTTTTTCATAATTACAATAATTAACTCTTCAAGACGTGTACTCATACTTCCGATATACTCATAGCCACTATCTCTAGAATGGATTTCATATGATTGACTAAATTTGGAGGTTCTTCGAACCCAAATTCCTAAGCAATGCGATGTCAAAGGAAAACGTAAAATTAGATTACTGGGAAATCGGCACATTCTTATAATATTTAATCTAGAGGAGGTTTTAAATAGCATGTTGTCAAAAAATATCTACTATATTTTGGTTAAAAAGGGATACTCATATACTATGAGACCATTAATATATTATGCTACGTTTAAGATAGAGAAGGAGACAACACATGCAATGACATGAATATCTTTTTCTTATTTAAAAGTTAAAACCCAAATGTTTTGTGATACAATCCATCTTTTCTTTGGCTTCAGTTGTTGGTAAACTTCTTCACTTAGATATGATTACTATTAAAAAAAGTAGACATAGTTATGAAAGAGTAAAATGTCATGACTCAAAATTTAATCATGATGGTGCCTACTATGACCCCGAGTAGGCAAGCTTAAACCTAAATTCCAAAATTGCAGAACATAACAATTTAAATTGTAATGATTGAAAGTAAATAGAAACAAGAATAAAGTATAGAAAATGGGCCATAGTATTGATCTGCAACACGATACAAAACATAAAAAAGGTCCCAAAGTAACAAAGATGACAAACTAACACAAGATCCAGAACCCTAGATTTGGTGCCATTGATACAGGAGCTACTAATACATACATACACACACACATATAGGAGAACTGACTAATCAAAATACAAAATACAAGTTAATAAAAAAGAGTGAAAGCAACAAATCTCTGAATACAAGGAGCTCACCACGATCGAATGAATCTGTGATAGCCAAGAGGGAATCCAACGCCCAATGCGGGTGGCTCATATTGGGAGAAGCATCATAAGATGCAAAAGTATAATATGTAGGGGTTACACATATGGTTCTTCTGTTCGGGTCTTTGATTTTCGATTTTGAAAAGTGTGTACCATATAACGAATTGAAATATTTTGGTTCAGTTTGATTTTTTTAAGTTCAATTTGATTTTTATTAGAGCCCATAAGTCCTTAGCTGGTTCAATTTGGTAGAGTTGGAGCCAAATATGAATATGGTCTTGGGGAAACTTGCAGAATTTAATTTGGAGTTAAAATGAAGATTTTAAGTCACAAGTTGCATTTTTAGTTATTACCGGAGCCAAAGTTTGACTGTGGTAAACAAGTGGGGTCCGGACGCTCGAATCAGAATTCTGAAAATTTCAATAGTTTCAGATGGTCAACTAACGCTAGAAATGGTTTCGCTGCAATTTTTAGAGCTTCTGAGAATATTTTGCGTTTTTGAGTCCGAAATTAGTTTAAATGAACTTTTTCACGTGTTGGGATCAAGGAGGCCTCAATTGCAAATTATGACATTTTCATTGGATTCGAAATGTAGAGTTTGGGCTAAGAGGACCTTTCGTTC
The DNA here is from genome assembly GCA_025642045.1 of Solanum sejunctum. Taxonomy (NCBI): domain Eukaryota; kingdom Viridiplantae; phylum Streptophyta; class Magnoliopsida; order Solanales; family Solanaceae; genus Solanum; species Solanum sejunctum. The sequence continues at coordinate 14,430 of JAOTQJ010033864.1, forward strand.
AGTTCTTGGAAAGTTCGAGTGTGGTTTGACCCCCCTTGATAATTTTCGGTATTGAAAATGGTACGCACATTGGAAAAATGACCTCACCAATGAGTCCGGAATGTCGTTTCCAATCTGATTTCATGTATGGATTGTACTTTTCCAACTTTAGATGAAGTCAGAGCATTGAACTTAAATGTCACAGATGACTGGAAAATGCTGTGCACTGTGACGTGGACCAGTAGGCGCCTGCCACATGGCAGTAACGCCCTTCAAATCTGCACATTTGCAGAAAATTACAGAAACTTGGTAGTTCTTCCCCAAAACTTTCAATCTTTATTTCTCTCTCATTTTTTATCCGATTTGAGTGATTCAAAAGGCTAAATTGTATAATTTTCTGAGAAGAACAACTTGGGAGCTTCATAAACTGATTTTGGTGCGTCGTTTTAGGTAAATATCGTGATTTTTGCTGCTGCGTTGTTATTCCCACAAACTTTCTTATGCGATTTTTTCCTCATATTCACCACTGAATTCCTTATCACTTGGGAAACCTTTTCATGTAAAAATCTCTAGGTTTTCGATGATTTTTTCGGTAACGAAAATTTTGGACCATTTTACCCTTTTTATCGAATTAATTGATTTTAGTGTTGTTGGATTCATTATATATATATGTATGCATCTTGTGTGCAAGAAGAGGTTCCAACACTTAGAAACAAATTGAAGAAAGAGCAAAATCAAGAATGCTCTCGGGTTGCTACAGTAACCCGAGAACGAAATTTAGTTTTTTCAAGTTTTCGACTATTTGACGCTTCAAGCTTGGTTGCAGGTGAGGCTAGTCAGTAAAATAGAGGAAACTCTGCCGAAATTTCGAGAAATTCCTTAGTTATTGTGAATGGAAATTCGGTTTAGTGTTTGTCTGGGTGCCCAACCGGCACTAATCACGACCCTGGGGTTGGGTTGTATTTTATTCGGTATTTTGTAAAACAATTTTTCGATGCAAACTAATAAAAAATAAAAATGAGGACAAAATCAAAGTATAAGTCACTTAAAAACTTAAAATCATGTTAAGTGATGATGTGCTCCCATGAAACACTTATTGTACTTAAAATTATATTTATCTTTATCAAGAACTTGCACCTCCAACTATTGCTTGAGGAAAACAAGCATGAAGATCCTTTACATGACATACATCGACAAAAATATGTTTGAATTTCTCTTGGAAAATAATATTTCAAGTTAACTATATAAATTATAATTTACTACTTTGACTTGTTTCATGAATGATTTAATTCTTGATATATACATACATATATATATATATATATATATATATATATATATATATATATATAT
>JAOTQJ010033875.1:0-15761 GCA_025642045.1 Solanum sejunctum
TTAGATTCTTAGTTAGTTAAGATTAGTTAATTAGTTGAAGATTAGTTGTGGTGCCAATCCTATATGGTACAGCCACATAGTAAGTAGTTTGAGGATTAATTGTACATATATATAGCTTCTACTATATACTTTCATTTTTTGATGAATAGAAATAAATAATTTCCCCCCCCCCCCAAATTTTCTTCTCCAAGTTCATCTCTTTGCAGGAGCTTGCATATCAACAACTGATGTTAACGTTTTTGAGAAAATTTCGTGAATAACTATAGGATAGACTATAATTATTAGACGAAATGATTGAGATCTTTATACTTGACTCGAATTATCAAGTGAATTCTTTTGCTCATGATTTTGCTAATTGAACACTGCAATCATCAAATGAAACACAACCTTTTAAACCTCTTTGGCTTCACATGTACTTTAAACACACAATAAAAATGACACATCATCATCCACATCAAATTCTTAATGATAATAATAATAGCATGTTCAGTGAAATTTCACAAAGTAAGGTGCGAGGAGGGTAAAGTATATAGGAACCTTACCACTATCGCATGGAGATAGAAAGATCAGTTGTTTCTAAAAGCCCCTCAGTTCGAACGTATCCACCCAAGTGAAAAAGAAAAACAATACATACATAATAGTGGCTAAAATGAAAAACAATGTCAATTATACAAGAAACAATAAAAGTAGCAAAATAATTTAAAGCAATAGAACACAACGATAATAGCATGACTAATTCTATGACAAGTCTAAAACCCTCACAAGGCAAGATAACATTCTTCCCTATTAACGTTTTATCCCAATTATACACGGATCCCACTCTTTTTTATTTAAGGACATGTCTTTGATGATATGAAGTTGTGTCATATCCTATCTAATCACTTCTCCCCAATAGTTTTTTGTTCTATCCCTACACTTTTATGTAATCCCTAAATCTAACCTCTCGCACCTCCTAACTGGGGCATCGTTACACCACCTCTGCACAAGTCAAATCATCTTAGTTTCACTTTTCACATCTTGTCTACCACAGAGGCTGCTTCCACTTTCTCCAAAATAACCTCATTATTCCTAATCTTGTCATTCCTAACATCAAATTCTTAATGACACATCATTATTCCTCCCATTATCTCTATCACTTGACCACCTCTCTCCATTTTTTACACCAGATATAACATCGCTGCCCTAAATAACTAAAAACTACCATTCTTCTTCAACTTCACATTGTTCACAACTTTTCGCCACCTGATTCATACGCTTATATGGACCATATAATTTGATTATATGTTATAGTATCAAATGAAAGTCATCACCCCTCACTCTAATATAAAATGAAATCAATGTGCAAATCAGCATTTAATTAGTCAAACTACTATAGAAAATGATAAACAAAAAAACAAATATTTATGGTATGAGAAAAGATCAATTATTTCCATTGTTCATAAGAATTTGGTACAAAACTATGTTGTTTGAAGATGCAGAATTGGAATTGCAAGAAGTTGAAGATGGAGAATCAGGCTAAGTTGTGCGCACTATTCACTGTCAATGTCACACTCATGTCAAATTTTCTGTAAATACACAATTTTTGACAAATCGGACACACACCCCTGGACACTTTTGAAAAGCTTGAGCAACATAGGAATCAAGAATACTGTAAGAAGTACTAAAGGGTGCTTGACTCCAAATCAGTTTTTACAAGTCCTCCTCTAGTAGCCCAATCATCTACATAGAATCTATTCAATCAAACTTCATCAATGTGAATATCTTCAAGTTCTTGGCAAAAGTACCCCACCTGCCTTTTTTTTTTTTAAATTATCCATAACATTTGCTTCCCCTGTTTAACTCAAATTGTAAGATAAGTACTATTTAATCATTTTCTAGGTATTAAAAATGACTTGTGCATGACAAACTCTCAGCATTAAGTAATGGAAAAACTACACTATGCAGCAAACATATATTATTATTTAAAATATTCACCTATAGCTTGAAATTATTACTGTTTATAGCTATATTATCAATTTATAGCAAAAAATTAATTATATATACACTTACCATATATATCAAGCAAATGTTCAGTCATATTCAATCTCTCTCTCTCTCTCTCTCTTTACCTTTTCTCTCTTTACTAATTTCATATCAAATCAATTATACTTTCATTTTCTACCTAAAATTGATTTCAATTAAGTTATCTTTTCATACTCCAACAATCTATTGTGGAAGGCTTGTAGCTTATTAACTGTGATTTGAATATTTTTTTTCAATTTCTCAATTTTTCCTGTATTTTATTACTATGAAAAATATTCAATGTATTCAAATTGTATTATTTCTTGTTATTTGTATTCATGTGATTTTTCAATTGAAAGATAAGTATCAAATATACTTTAATATTTATAAAGCCCGTAAACAGTTAGACGTATATATTTGCATTATTTTGTATTTTATATCTTATGTGTTTATAATGAAAGATATTAATATGTAGTATATGCTTGTTGATTCGAAAAATGACTTTTTTAAAGAAAACTTCAAAAATCAAATCGGTTTAAAACTTAACTAATTTAAGAGAAAATCAATTTTTTACAGAATAAAAACAACAGAGTCGCCACTTAATTTTTTTTAAAAGAAATTACAAAAACTTAAAATAATTTTAAGATCCTAACAGAAAAAGTCCTAAAATTTCAGAGAAAAGGGTAAGGGTTCAATTTCCACTTTGAGAAGAAATTAATCACTCAAAATGGCCGCTAGCATGCGATTGACCGACGATTAGGAAATTGACTAACTTTTAAAAGATTTGATTGACTTTGAAAAAATTGACTAGTTTAAAAATTAACTAATTTTGAAAGAATTGGCTAAATTTGAAAGAATTTGACTCTTAAAGAAAGTGACTAAGTTTGGAAAGATTGACTAATTTTGAAAGAATTGAATAAATTTAAAAAAATGTTGACTGAATTAAAAAGAATTGTCTAAGTTCACAAAATATTTGATTAAATTTAAAATAATTGACTAAGTTGAAAATAGCCTTAATCGTTGAACTATTTTTGCAAAAAGGTTTTTCCTAAAATAAATTGTTGAAATAATTTTAACTCAAAGAAAAATCATTAAAATTGCAAATTAACACAAATGAAGACAATATTGGAAAAATAATTAGATTAATAAAAATCAAATAATACAAAATAAATGTTAGAGTTAGTATCAAATAACAAGTATATCAATTAATGTATAAATACAAAAATAAGAAAGAAGAATTAAAATAAGATTGGGTTAGGCAGGCCCAATCCTCCACCTGTCCAAAAAGATCCTTGGGCCTGCTAGGCCCATTAAAATATCTGCCCAGCTTCTGCATCCTTTGCGCTTCTGCCCATTTTGTCTATCGTATACAGTTAGTGTCTAAACTGTGTATATCAATGTATGAACACTAATTTCCTGCATATTTCATGTATAATAGCATCCTATAGCCTGCCCAGCAGCTTCCCAGATTCGAGACGACCCAAGATGCAAAGGTGGAGTCCAACATGAACTCGGATTGATGTCACCATAAAAAAAATACAAATTAATGTTGGGTCATTATTTCTGGTAATTGATATCAACAACAGTCAAGAAACAAGGCAACAAGCATAATTTCCACAACAATCAAGATATAAGGAGGGCAAGTGTTAAAATAATTCAACAAACAAGATTCATATAGCTCAATAATACTTAAACCATATCTTTGCTAAGCATATTTTCCTGTGATAAACAAGAGAATGGGAGAACTCGAGATCAACTAAACACAACAAGAATCGAATAAAAAATACTAACGAAATATTGCCTAATGACTAGAGCATGACTCTATAACTTTAAAAGAAAAAAAATCTCAATGACCACTCACAGTATCAACCCATCAAAGCACAACAATTTTAGCTAAGGTAGGATTAACACTCATATCCGAACAAAAAGTAGAGGAACAAGACTAAAATTATTACCTTTTGGGGGGCAGCGAATAGGACAAGACGAGTTGGAAAAAATAATTTTCTACCACGAGCTTGACAAAATAGAAGAATGAAACTCAGTCTCTGGTTTGCTAATCTGACTTTGGAACTAGAAAAAAAAATTTGGAGGAAGCAGACCAAAAATCCGCCTTGGTCAAGAATTCGCCCGCCCCCTTTTTACAGATTCAAGAGGGGGTATTTATAGAGAAAATTGGGGTCAAAAATTGAGATTTTAGATTTGAATTTGAAATTCGAAATCCGAACGTTGGAGGGTGATTTTTTTCGTTGGTGTTGTTTTCTTGTTATAAAAAAATTGAAGAAGAAGTAAAGAGGGTGTTGTGTGTGTTCTTGTGCTGATTTAAAGAAGAGGAAAGATCCGTGAGGAGAGGAAGAAAAATGAAAAAGGAGGGACGGGTGAGTTCCACGTAAAAAAGAAAAAAACAAGTTAAAGGAAAAAGGAAAAAGAAAAAGAAAAAAGGGGAAATATGTGGGGTCGAGGCATGGGTTTGAATTTTAAAATACATGATAAATTAAATTAGATCAATTAACGAGTTTTTCAAAATATCAAAATGAAATAATTAATTTTAATATAATTTATAATTAAATCAAGATAATTAATCAAGAAACTAAATTTTTTTCGAAAGCTAATTATTTCAAATTGTTAAAAATTAGAAGCTAGATGATTGATTTGTACCGCGGAGGGTAAAAATTGGATGTCAACAGTTGTCCCTTTCTTTGGATATGATCGATGAAAGAGATCGTGGATAAAGAAACTTGACTAATTCAACTTTTAGCCGACCACATCTTCATCTTCTGAAAAACCCTTGATACGGACTTTGGAAAATTGTGGCCGGACCCTGATTTTGGGTTTCCTACATATCTCAGATTATATGAGAATTTATACTACTTATATTTCAAAAGGCTTGATTTTACGCACGACTCTGAAATAATTCAAAAGCTATTCCTACTATTGAATCATAAAGAAATTAGAATGCTTGAGAATGATTTTTTAAGAGCAAATGTTGGAACACAGTGGAGTTTTTAAAATTGAGTTCGCCTACATATTCGGGACTTATGAATCAGACTGCTTGTAATTTGACTCTATTGGTTGAAGAGAAAATCTCTTATTCTGAGATAACCTTTGGTCAGAGGAGTGACGAACAAATCGAATTATGAAAAAAAGGCTTGCAACCTCTTAATCATAAATGTGGCGCGCTTCACACTCATAATTAAAAACTTACACAGACATATTTTTCAAAATTCTTGGTACATTCTCACTTGGATTGAAAGATTGCCTCCAGTAAGAGTTGAGATTATCCGAAGGTGAAACTAAAAACTAACGGACTCACAGAAGTACCCATATGCCTTCTGACAGAGGTGTGGTTAGATGGTGGTGGTAGTCACTTTCTCAGCTCGTGTCCGAAGGGTTTGACGCCCCCCTTCAGACTATGTCCCAGTTTGCTGCTAAGAAAAAGTTTCACGTTGTGCTACATCCTACTTGATGACGTCCACACCTGCAATTGAAAAATAAAATGGCGCTCTGGGCGCAACTAGAAAATAAAATGACGCTCTGAGCGAGATTGAAAAATAAAATGGTGCTCTGGGCGTAATTGGAAAATAAAAGGCGCTCTGGGTGCAACTGAAAAAATAAAATTGCACTTTGGGCGCAACTAGAAAAGAAATAGTGCCTCGAGCGCGACTGAAAAATAAATGGCGCTTTGGCCGCAATTAAAAAATAAATGGCGCTCTATGCGCAATTGAAAAATAAAATGGTGCTTTGGGCGCAACTAAAAAGTAAAATGGCACTCTGGGCGCGACTAAAAAATAAAAGGTGATCTAGGCGCAACTAAAAAATAAATTGACGATCTAGGTGCAATTGAAAAATCAAATGGTGCTCTGGAAAGTAAAATGACGCTCTGGGCGCGATTGAAAAGTAAAATGGCACTCTGGGAGCGACTGGAAAATAAAATGGCACTCTGGCACAACTGAAAAATAAAATGGCGCGCTGGGCGCAGTTGAAAAATAAAATAGCCTTGTCGGTAATGAAAATGTAATAGCCCTCTCGCCAGCTCAAAAATAAAATAACCTTGTCGGTGATGAATATGCAGTGGCCCTCTCGACAGTTGGAAATAAAATAGCCTTGTCGGCGATGAATATACAATGGCCCTTTTGTCAGCTAAAAATAAAATAGCCTTGTCGGTGATGAATATGCAATGGTCCTCTTGGTAACTGGAAAATAAACAGCTTTGTCAGTGATGAATATGCAATGGCCCTCTTGGCGACAAGAAAATATAATAGCCTTGTCAGTGCTGAATATACAATGGCCCTCTTGGCAACGGGAAAATAAAATGGCCTTATTGGAGATGAATATGTAATGACCTTTGAGCAACTTGAAAGTAAATTGATTCTCTCTGTGATGCATGTAAAATGAATCTTTCAAAAAATGACTCTCTGTGCTGCATGATAAAATGACTCTCCGCGATACATGATAAAATGAACCTTTCAGAAAATGACTCTCTGCGATGCATGATAAATAGCTCTTTGTGATGCATGATAAATGACAAATTATTGGGAATTTAAGTGAGATGAAACTATTTATGCCTTGGCTGTCCTCTCGTAGATAAGACCTGCAAAAAATTTCTCTATATCCACAAAGAATTTCTTAGTTTCAAAATGAATTGATCTGTGTTGATTCTTTGGTTATCTACTCCTCGTCTTGTTCCTTGATGAATCGCTTTGATCTCCCACCACTTGGTAGACAGAAGGTAGAAAAATACACATTTTGACAAAATGTTCGACATGTTAGAAACAATAAATCTTGAAAAGGTTTTTGAGGAAAATCACTACTAATTGTCATATTACGTAAAGCTTAGATGAATATGTTCGGCTTTTGACATAGATTTCTTGGTGTGTCGCGCTTATCTTGAATTTCTGATTGGGCTAAGAATCCTTAAGACAACTTTTAGATTTGTAACGATGCTTAGCGAAATTTTGACGGCAATCTCAAAATTTCTGTCCCAGATTAGATATTGTCAGGGATTGATAGCTTGTCATAGGCACCTTGAGATTCTCAAAAATACTGTCCCAGTTAAAGTTTTGCCACGCTCTGAACTTTGATTTGTTGAAGAGGGACCTCTTTGCTCAGAATTTTTGAATTCCTTTCAAAAATTTTGTCCCAATTTCCTTTATGGGAGTACGACTGAGCCGTTGTAGCGCCTACGTATCCTGTTGGAACAGGAATCAGGTCAAATATAGTTCCTCTCTAGGAAGGTAGAGAAAAATACAAATTTTGAATAAAAAAATGACCGAGGCCGCCATAGGTCGCCTAGTATCTCATTCTTGAGAATTCAGGTCAAACATAGTTCATTACAAAGGAGAATAATCTGACAACAGATGTAGAAACAATTACAAACAAATTATGTAGTTACAGGAAAAATATAAAAGAAAACTCAAAATCTCTCGACGTAATGTCTCTTGACAACATATGAGTTGATCGTCAAATTGTGGTAGGCAATGCTTATGCTAAATCCTGACTGATCGTCGCATGATCAGATGAATACATTAATGTACTTTTCGATAGGTTGATGAGTCTTTTCTTTGAGTCTCTATCAAATGAATACTGATTCTGACTTCCCTGGTGTTATTATTTTCTCAAATTTCTAGTTTCCAGCTTGAGTGTTTTAATTTTGATAAATGGCTCAGATATCATAATCTGTTTCCTCAAATTCATTGTCATCTGCTTCATTCTGTTCATTCAGTTTTTAACATGATATGTCATTGGCAGGTTTTGAAATTATTTAAACTGAAATCATAAACATAGGTAGATAAGAAGTTATTGAAATGATAATATGAATAGTAAGTGTGATTTAAAATAAATGGAGGCATTTATTTAAAGAAAGTGCAAACTTTGGTCATGACCATAGGTCAATCTACCTTTTGGGATATTATGAGACAAACTAAAACGAAATTAAACATGAGCAAAATAGCAAGGTAAAAGATGGCTCACGAGCCTCTGCCAGACTGCCACCTATTTTTAAAATGAGTAATTTAGCAATTCTTCGTCTACCAAGACAAGTAGGGGATCAACAGTGAGGTGGATATCTCTCTCAACTCTTGGTCATATGGTTCTACACCTCGAACACTTGATGTATGGTCTATTTCATCATCATCAATTACATTAATTTCTTCAAACAAGTCTCAGATCCCTCTCTCAAGACTATCATCACCTATGCATTCTCGTACTCGAAATGACTGATACAGATGCGGTATTAGCTGGGCCAAGGTTCGATCATAGAGCGACAGTCTAAAGAACAATCATGTCACGATCAATTAAATCCTGGATTTTATGTTTCAAGTCTGATCACCTCTGAAGAAAAGAGAATTAGTTTGCATGACTCTAGGAGGGGCAAGCTGAATCAATCCTGCAACTGATAATCTTTCAAATAGCTTTGTCTAGCTTTCAGCGAGTAGAGTAAACACCCTAGGGGTTTTTTAATCTGTGTTTGGGTAAGGAGGGTTATAGTTATTTTGTGGGGGTGGAGGCACTCGATGATAATTAAGATGGTTTCGACGAGAGGGGGTGTAGGGGTCTGAAATATTGGGTCTAGTGGTGCTTGGTAATTTGACGGTGAGGTTTGGGGATTTGGGATTAGGTAACAAGTAGAGGGATTCTGATAAGTTGGTTGGATATGGAAGCAACTTGGCGGTGGAGATTGGTAGTTTGGAATGATGTTTGGATATTGTGGGGAGTGATAATGGGGAGGAGGGGTTTGGTAATTTACGAGTGAAGGGTGATATCTTGGTTGAGCATGAAAGGCGGGAAATGAACTTGGGATATGTTGAAAATGGATTTGATGGGATGTGGACTTTTTGGGTGGCCTCTAAGGGTTCTCCTTTCGTCTTTTATGCAGGAGACAGCTGACGTATCTTCTTTATTTTTTCTCAACATCCCGGATGTTCCAGCTGAATTCGATATACGGGTGATCTTGCCTGTTTTGAGCCCATCTTCGATATTCTCACCAATCTTAACTATGTCTGTGAATTTTGCTCCAATGAGTAGCATCATTCTTTCATAAAACTCTGGCTCTTGGGAGCACACGAATACTTCGATAATCTCTTTTTCATACATGGGAGGATGCACTTTGGCGGCATTCTTCCTCCATCTATAGGTGTACTCCCGATAACTCTCGATTGATTTTTGTCTAATCTTCTCCAATGAATACCGGTCTAGCACGATTTCAACATTATCAGCAAAACTTTCGGCAAAATCTTGGGCCATGGCACTCTAACTGGCCCATTTGTTTGTGTCTTGGGAGGTAAACCATTCTAGGGCCTCCCTGCTTATATTTTGACTGAAAAGTCGCATCAGCAATGCTTTATTTTTCCTGACACCCACTAGCTCATCACAATATGCCATCAGATGGGCCAGGGGATTTCCACATCCATCGAAAGTGTCGAACTTTGGTATTTTGAACCTTTCTGAAAGGTTTAGATATGGGTGAATGCACAAATTCTCATAATCCAAGCCCGCAATATCAGGTGCATAGCGAATTTGCTTCATAGCTTTTACAATTTCTTCCTTTATATTCAATTTGGCCATCTCCTCCTTGGCCTTTCATTCTTTCACCTTCTCCTTATTGTGGTCAACATCAGAGTAAGTAGTATGAGAAATTTGTGGATTGATAAGGATTGGGATATGGAAAGGGATTTTAGAAGGCACAATTTTGGTGGCAGGTGGGTTGTATTGGTCTAGGGGTTGGCTTTCAGGAGGGACTATCTGGGGGTGGGTAGCGTGGGTAATTTTAGAGGAGCTGCAGGCTTAGGTAATATTTAGGTTTTGGAGAGGGGTGGTGCTTGGAGAAACAGATTAGAAGGTCCTGCGGTAGGGGGTAATTATGTCGACGATGAAAGAAGCTTAAATGGGGGTAATTAGTGGATTTGTTGAGGTAAAGATAGGTTGATGAGATAGATTAAGAGAAGGAAAATAAAATGAAGGCCTCCCGTCATCTGGACCGAGAAGATTAGCGGTGATGGCCAAATTTGCTAATTCTTGAGTCTTCTTCATTTCTATCTTCATGTCAACAATTTATTGCATCAGCTGTGCAATCAATTTATTCTGTTGTGTGATGATAGGATCTGTCATGGTGATCTCAATAAGGCTTGAATCATCATTATTGTCCGTCATTTTTCCTTTCCACTGGTTTTGGTCAGGGGAGGGATCTTTATGGACTTTGGATCTAGTGAAATAAGGATGATTGATCAGCTTTATCAACACAGATCAAGTCTAAATTACCTGTCAAATAAAAATAACTCAAAAGATAAATGTGTTGGTCCTTATTCGTATTAAATAATGCAAAATATCACACAGAAGAATAAACACATAATAGTTGCATTATTTGAAGACATACTAACCCATAAAGATAGAAAAATGACTAAAGTAGGCAAAATATTGCCTATTTAAATTCAAGATTTATGAATTAGGGATATGTTTTGACAATATCTCCTCACATTTTTTGAAATTGATGATTCCTTTGTAAGGAAGGATGATGGAGGAAAAATAAATTTTTCTAAAATAAGGGGTCAAGCCTTAAAAGGCTGCCTACGTATCTCACGAGGGAGAAATCAGGCCCTACGTAGTTCGACGAACTTGAATATTTTTTGAATTTAAATGACAAATTCACCTTTTGTCAAATGAAAGAATAAAATTTTAGAATTTTGAGAGTAAGGTTCGATTTTGTTGAGAAACTTGAGACTCGGAGAGTATTTGGATAAACTTTGATAGTCTTAACTTATGTGCTTAGGGGATTCTAGAAACTTTCGAAAAGAAGTGGACTAGAAGTCCTCAAACAAAGGAACATAATCACACAAACAGTTATAAAATATATCACGTAAACAGATATTGCGTGTCCTAAACAGATATACGATCCTTTTGTGCCAAGGGTAGGCCTAATAATTTTAAGGATGTATATGCAATTTTAAACGTTCTTTTGCCCCAAAAATATTTATACAGGCTTTATGATTAAACTCAATAGGGATACATAACATGGGAAAAGGATACAAAAATAATCAGTCCCGCGCAGGGGTATAGTCCTATGCTAAACCTTCGTGGAATTTCTTATTCTTGGACTTCTCGGTGTCTCCAAGCATCTTTGGATGAAGTAACGCCTCGTGAAGATCCTTCTTTGACAAAACTAAGCTATTAAAATAAATTTTCCACCCCAAGGGACAATGATTTGCCAGACAACATACACATCCTTCAAATATAAACACATAAGCATGATCGTCCATTTGGGCCGGAGGCCACTTTGAACTCAAGGTGATCTTTCTAATGGGTCCAACACGCCTTATGTGTTGGGTCGTCTTAGGTCAATGCTTAGAAGTAGGGATTTGGTTTTGCTCTATCCTAGGTGTCTAAGAGTGGGTTTAAATGGACCGGGAACCTAGGCGGACAACCTGAGCTGGAAATCATGACAACCATTGGAAGCATCATGAATCAATAAATATTTCTCCAAAAAGGGTTAAGTATTTGGAAATCCGGCTACGAGTTCGCAAAACCATCCTCCCAAATACACAAGATATAATAGAAAATGCCATGAAATGCAAATGATAATTTAATATCGAATTTAAATAAATAAAGCAAACAAGGAAATATATCTAAACAAATCAAATAGTTAGTCAAACAACCTAATTTAATGGTTAGAACCTAATTGAAAATTTCCAATAGAGTCGCCATTCTGTTGATTCGAAAAATGACTTTTTGAAAGGAAAATTCAAAAATCAAATTGGTTTAAAACTTAATTAATTTAAGAGAAAACTAATTTTTACAGAATAAAAATAACAGAGTCACCACTTAATTTTTTTTAAAAGAGATTAAAAAAACTTAAAATAATTTTAAGACCCTAACAGAAAAAATCCTAAAATTTCAGACGGGTAAGGATTCAATTTTCACTTTGAGAAGAAATTAATCACTCAAAATGATCGCTAATGTGCGATTGATCGACGATTAGAAATTAACTAACTTTTAAAAGATTTGATTGACTTTGAAAAAGTTGACTAGTTTAAAAATTAATTAATTTTGAAAGAATTGGCTAAACTTGAAAGAATTTGACTCTTAAAGAAAGTGACTAAGTTTGAGAAGATTGACTAATTTTGAAAGAATTGACTAAATTTCGAAAATGTTGACTGAATTTGAAAGAATTGTCTAAGTTCGCAAATTATTTGATTAAATTTGAAAGAATTGACTAAATTTCGAAAATGTTGACTGAATTTGAAAGAATTGTCTAACTTCACAAAATATTTGATTAAATTTGAAAGAATTGACTAAGTTGAAAATGGACTTAATCCTTAAACTATTTTTGCTAAAAGGTGTTTCCTAAAATAAATTGTTGAAATAATTTTAACTTTAAGAAAAATCATTAAAATTACAAATTAACACAAATGAAGATAATATTGGGGAAACAATTAGATTAATAAAAATCAAATAATACAAAATAAATGTTAGAGTTAGTATCAAACAACAAGTATATCAAATAATGTATGAATACAAAAACAAGAAAGAAGAATTAAAATAAGATTGGATAGGCAGGCCCAATCCTCCACCTGTCCCAAAAAAAATCTTTGGGCCTGCCAAGACCATTAAAAATCTGCCCAGCTTCTGTATCCTTTGGGCTTCTGCCCATTTTGCCTGTTGTATACAGTTAGTGTATAAACTGCGTATATCATATATGAACACTAATTTCCTGTATATTTCATGTATAACAGCATCCTGTAGCCTGCCCAGCAGCTTCCCAGACACGAGACGACCCAAGATGCAAAGGTGGAGTTCAACATGAACTCGGATTGATGTCACCATAGCAAAAAAAAAAAAAAGAACACAAACTAATGTTGGGTCATTATTTCTGGTAATTGATACCAACAACAGTTAGAAACAAGGCAACAAAAATAATTTTCACAACAGTAAAGAAATAAGGAGGATAAGTGTTAAAATAATTCAACAAACAAGATTCATATAGCTTAATAATACTTAAACCATATCTTTGCTAAGCATATTTTCCGGTGATAAACAAAAGAATTGGTGAATTCGAGGTCAACTAAATAACAAGAATCGAATAAAAAATGCTAACGAAATATTGTCTAATGACTAGAGCATGACTCTATAATTTTAGAAGAAAAAAAATCTCAATGACCACCCACAGTATCAACCTATCAAAGCACAACAATTTTAGCTAAGATAGGATTAACACTCATATCCGAACAAAAAGCAGAGGAACAAGACTAAAATTATTACCTTTTTGGGGGCAACGAACAGGACAAGATGAGTTGGAAAAAATGATTTCCTACTACGAGCTTGACAAAATAGAAGAATGAAACTCAGTTTCTAGTTTACTAATCTGAGTTTTGGAACTAGGAAAAATATTTTGGAGGAAGACGACTAAAAATCCTCCTTGGTCAAGAATCCGCCTGCCCTCCTTTTTACGAATTCAAGAGGGGGTATTTATAGAGAAAATTGAGGTAAAAAAATTGAGATTTTGGATTTGAATTTGAAATTCAAAATCTGAACATTGAAGGGTGATTTTTTCCGTTAGTGTTGTTTTCTTATTAAAAAAAATTTGAAGAAGAAGAAAAGAGGGTGTTGTATGTGTTCTTGTGTTGATTTGAAGAAGAGATGAAAAAAAGAGGGAAGATCGGTAAGGAGAGGAAGAGAAATGGAAAAGGAGGGACACATGGGTTCCATGAAAAATAAAAAAAAAAAAGTTAAAGGAAAAAGAAAAAGGAAAAAAGGGGAAATATGTGGAATCGGGGCGCGAGTTTGAATTTTAAAATATACGATGAATTAAATTAAATCAATTAACGAGCTTCTCGAAATATCAAAATAAAATAATTAATTTTAAAATAATTTATAATTAAATCAAGATAATTAATCAAGAAACTAATTTTTTTTTCGAAAGCTAATTATTTTAAATTGTTAAAAATTAAAAACTCAATGATTGATTTGTACTACAGAGGGTAAAAATTGGATGTCAATAATGCTTTCATATTGAATTGAATGACAAGTACTAAATACATTTTGTATAGGTATACTTTTCAATAGTTAAAATTTTTGTATTTGCTTATTTGAAATCCACTGTTAGATAATTATATTCATATGCACTTTGTATTTAAATATACAAAAAAACTTGATATATTTCACGAAAATAGTGAATATAACAATATGCTTGAATCAAATGAAAATAATTAAATCACAAATAAATAGACATAACATGAGAGTTTAAAGGTGACTTGACAGTATTAGAAAAAGCAAGCGCCTTAGACCTCCAAATTTTAGGGGCCTCAATTTTTATTTTAGTAATAATAGGTTATAAATTTTTTTGAAAAAAATATTAAATTCAATTTATAGTCGATTTTCGCCTTAGACGACTAATATGCTTGAGTCGCCCTTATTTAATCATAGGCAATGCTTTTGTGGCTAAATGTCATCTTTCAAGGTTGGGAAGATAACCAAGACTAAGGAACTCGAGTTGACTGAAGTTGTTATCACTGCAAATTATTTCTTTTCCTTGATAAGCTCCACGCAAAGCGAGATTCCTTAGGTTTGGCAACATTTTCAAAATAGGCATTGGATCTTCCATCAGTTTTGAGTCCCAAGGAAGCATCATTGTGATGGAATTTGGAAATAGAGGCAGTTTCTCTATTCGCCCTTTTAACAATAATTTCTGGAGCTTTTGACAAGAAATTAGAAATTGAAGCGACAGGAATGGTTCATTATCTTTACACCACAAGTGGAGAGCACTAAGGTTTTTCAAGTTGTTAATGTTGTTGAAGGAGTAAGATTTGGTAATATCACTTATCCTTAATTCTCAAGATTGACTAAATCAACGAGGTCAACATCTTTCCACTGATCACAATAAACAACTTCAAGAACTTGAAGATTTGTGAGTTTGCTAATACATTTTAGAGGATTTGCATACACAGCAACTAAATGTCTTAGATTTATTAGGCCAAGTATCTCGGGTGGTAGTTCGACTAAGTGTCCATAGTTATTGAAAATAAGTGTTTGTAAATTCTTGAGGTTGCCAATGGTGGAGGAAGAGTACTACAGTTACTTTTCAATCTTAAGAACTTGAGGTAGTACAAACTCCATATAGCATCATATATATCACCTTCAATATGTAAGTACAACATATATAGATGTTGGAACACATTACACAACTGTGTAAGACTTGTGCTATGAATTTCTTGACCGAAGAGCATAACAAACCTCAACTTCAAGTTAGAAAGATGGAGCGAGAGGTACCTTTCTCCTTGACTATGAATGGCATGTCTGATACATAAAGTGGACATGGAGTACTTTCGTGGATCATAAATATCAAAGAAGTTTACCTCCGATGCCTTTTGTATTGCAAGATCATGAAGTGAATCATGAATTTTACATAAAGTAACTTTTTCCCAAAATGTATTTACCACTTGTATCAAGCTTCGTCTTATCAACTCATTCAAGAAGCCTTCAGCGACATCCTCCATTCTTTCTTCTCCATTTGGTATGAAACCCTCCACCATCCACAATCGTATTATATTTTTAGCTTCTATCTCTTTGTCTTCTAAAAAATACCAAAGTGCAGAAAACACTTCTTGAGCACACTTGGGATCTGCGATTTTTTCATTTGTGAAGTAGCAGTTAGTCAATGCAACTTTCGACGCTCCTCATGGGTCATCTGGAAATAGTCACTTTATGTTTTTAAACATAGGGGTTAGGCTGCGTACATCCGACCCCCCCTCACCCCGCAATGAGCGGGAGCCTTT